>VUQI01057619.1:11682-29440 GCA_015106735.1 Paratilapia polleni
CTTTTGTTCTTTTATTCTTTCCTGTAACTATGAGTGTATTTTCATCACAATTTAAACAATGGCCCAAATTCTGTCCTTGACTTATTTGTCTCTCTCACACATCACTGAGTCATGTGGTGAAATCTGGCTCCTGAACTGCTGAGTGGGCTATTTTAAGCAGGCAGGGTCAGCCATCCGATGGCCCATGGCTATTGTTGAGATTGCAAATTATCAGTTGTGTAATCCTAAATGTGGGTGTACTAAATTAGGGGTAAATGTTGACTAAGTGTAGCATAGGCAAGTGAAGGTTTAATGGGTACCTGCAGCAGGTGTGGTGGGGGCTCAGCTTGGGAATGCCAGGATATTAAAAAAATAAAAATCTGTCACGGGAGAGAGCGGCTTAGCTATAATATAGCAATACCAACACTCTTGTTGGGTAACTTGAAACAATCTAGTATATTAATCAACATTCGGATCAAACAGTTCTGAGTACCAGAAGTGCGTAATGGGAATGTTCCCTGGGAGGTACATATCTTCTAAGCCTTTTTTCTGTTTGCATTTGCCCTGTTAATAGGAACTCTGAAGTGATGTGATAGTCGGCTAGCAACTTATAATGCAACAACCTTTTATTTTCTTGTAATTCTGTTTCAGCCTCTTCATTTTTTCTTTACATTGCTTCCTTTTTGTAGTAGATGCATATTAGCAAGTTGGCTGGAATTTTATATTTTGCTCTGATGAGTCGAAAATCATGTTGCATTTCTTCTGTTACATATAAGCCCAATAAATCCTGGACTTTACTAACAGTACATTTCTCTGGGTTTTGTGCCACTTTTTTTAAGACTAACATTAAATGCTGTTGCTTGCATGACTACCTATGTTTGCACTTTTTAATGGCAGTCGCCTGTGCTGCATTCATGTGTTCAACCTATCAACCTACACTTAATCTGGGCCTATCACAGTATGTCACTCAAATTTCCTGTTATGTTTAGAAAGCTTAAGAAAAAGAATACAGTCCACAGTTCGTACTACCTCCAAAGGTTAAAGGAACTATGAAAAAGTTTTTATGTTAGACAATAAGTAGAGACAGCCTTGGGCTATGACTTCAAGCAACCTTTCATATCAAAAATGTAGTTGACAGTGCTGTGCAACAGGGATTGACACAGATAAAATGATTAAAGGGAATCCAAAGACATTGCAAGTGGCTAACAAGGGGGCCTCAAGAGAGCGAAAAGGAGGGAGAAAGATGCGCCAAAAAAAAAACAAACGATGTGAGAGTGAAAGGTGGGAGATGAGATGCTTCATCTTTCCATTGATGCAACTGTCAACTGAACACCTTGCATTCCTTCCACAGGAGGGGTTGGAAATAATGAACCAATTATGTAAACGACTCTGTTGATGCTCAACAAGCTTTCACACACAACTCCTGGCTTAGACACAGGACGTCTAGGAGCAACACATAAACTGACGTAGAAAGTTGCCTCCGTGATATTACTAGCAGCTAGAGTATATACTAAAAATAGCCAGCAGGTCTTTGTTGTTGCTGGCTTACAAATGACACCCAACTGTAGCTAAATAGGACCAATCTGAATACCAGCTGGGTATCATTCAGATTAGCAAGGTCTCGACAGTTTCCACGAAGGTCCCAATGAGCTTCTGGTTCCCCAGTAATGGGCCATTATCGAGCCTAAAGCAGCCCAAAACAAACAGAGGCCTGTGGCAGATAATGCCCTTCAGACGTCATTGCAGACGCACAGAGAGTGACATGCAGGAGACACGGACGACCTAGGCAGAGAGGCTGCCAGGCAGCGTCTCTCTTTGCGCTGCCCTTGGAAAACAAACAGCATTGTTGTCCAAAAACTGCACAAAAGAAAGCTTAGTGCAAGTCGAGTGGAGTTTGCTGGAAATGGATGCAGGGAAGGAATGAATGGCGGGGCAGAGAGTTGTGTGCTTACGACCTAGGCTGAGGGAGAGATAAGAGTTTGTGTGTGTGTAGTGGAGAGAGTTCAGCTGAAGAAAGCAAGCTGTGCAGCTGTGTGTATGTTGCATTTGGTCTCATGCCAAATATCTGCTGCTGGAGACAGGAACGCCATAAAACTTAAAGCTATTGTAAGTGCTTTGCCTTTCGCCTCCGTCACCCCTGCTTCTGAAAGCTACTATTCATGACGAAGCCAGAGAGACACTACACAATGGATCTCCATTCTACCCCAACACTGCCCCGCCTACATGGAACAATAAACAGACATATTCGGCCTTTCCAGCCTACACCCCTTAGCTTCACTGGCAACATTTACATTGCTTCTGCAGCAAAGATGAAACAGAAAAGGGCAAAGGTGTGTAGTGTTGTTAGTTATTCCTCATACTGTGCCTCATCTCAGCTGGAGCTGATGCAGGAAGTGTTAAACGACAGCGTGCATGGATGGAATAATTGATAATGGCTTGGACGTCACAAAGCTTATTAGAAAACAACGTAAAGGTCGTAAAGGAGTTTTTTTTTTTTTCAAGCCGAGAGGAAATGGGATTAGTCAGCTGGTGACATAAATGGGGATGAGGCATGCATGTGTGTGTGTGTGTGAGAAAGATTGGGTGTGTGTCGGAAGGGCAAAGTCCATTTTTACAAGTGAATATGTAATGTCCCTTTTATGGCATTCAGGTATACAGACATATTACTTTAAAGCTGATCATTATAGTGTCAGTTCTATTAGGAAAGTTAAGCAAAATATAATATTAAGAACAAAAGATTTAGTACTTTAATCAATAGCAACCATCAACCATGTAGAACAGGACAAAGGGATTAGTGGCGGAAAATACAGGTTGCATAAGTTCCTCTTTCAGGGTGCTCAGGTTGGGGGGTGGGGTAGTGGGATGGAGGGAGAGAGAGGGGGAGAGGGGGACACTCTTGTAAAACTATAAAAAATGTCAAAATATTAGAGATGCAATAATTGACTGGCCAGGGACCGGAATCAATGTCCTGTTATCTGGTGAAGTTATAAATATACTGGAAAATTATGTAAGTAACAGACATTTGTTTTGTTATACAAATCTGTTGCACCTGGTAAAATACGTCAGGTAAAGGTGGATGTACAGCAACTCATTTTCAGTTAATTATCTGTATCTCTTTCCAGTAGCAGAGCACTTTATTTTCAGTTGTTTAAGTGAGAGAAGATCCTGTAACTTATTGTACTTTGGTGAAAATTGTAAAGTTTAATCACTTATTTTATTATTAAAATGATATTTTGCATTAAAGAAAGTTAATTTTTGTTAGTTATAATTCTTAGAAAGGAAACTGGAATCAGCAAAAATTGGTATTGGCAGGTCACACTTAACAAAAAAAAAAAAATTGGAAATTGGAACCAGTCAAGAAAATTGCAATCACTGCATCCCTACTAAATATGTATAGGTACATATGAGTAGGTTGGTGCAAAGGTATTCACATATCTTCCCTTGGCTTCTGTTGTGCATGCTATCGTTCATTTACAGTTTTTGCTGAATCACTGTATACATTGGTGTGCTTTGCCCTGTATTACTTTATTACTGTTTGCTTTTCCAACAACTGCTATCAGCCATAAATGCAAATGGAGCACAGCTCAGACTGAAAACAGGGGAACAGTGAGCACCTGCATCCACATTTAAGAACACCCATCACCAGAGACATGAGCCACTGCTTTGCCAGCGCCTCATTGAATCAGTGGATACCTGAGAAGCCATATTTGCATGGTGAAATGTATTTGTCTGCAAACTACTCACCTCACAGGTCAAAGTTCATCAGGCTGTGTGACTGTGGATATCTTTTTTTTACTGAGTCTGAACCGCTTCCCTTACGTAAAGCCTAGATAAGTGAAAAATAAACCAGAGGGCTATAGATATCACAGAGAGGAGGTGAAACCTGAATCACCTTAGACCTGAGAAGGATCAGGCTCTTACAATAGGTTATAAACTCCATCTAGGACACCAGCTTTTGCACAGTTTTAAAAAGAGGCAACACCACGAGAGCATCAGCCTTCCTCCAGTCTACAGGAAGTGTGGGATGAATTCATAAGTCACGAATAACAAGTCATGTGGCCTCATGGTTTCTTTATCTATTAGCATTGGTGCATATGGTTCAGAACCCAATGATCCACATTATCTGCCAGTAGGAAGGGACTTTACTGAACACACAGGGAAAGGAATGACAGGCATGTGGATAGCAGACAGACATCTACACATGACCACTCGAGATAAGGTGCATGAGAAGACGAAACCCTTATAAGCACACACACACTCACACACAGGAAAACAGGAATCAGTTGGTAGAAAGTATCAGCAGAGGCAAGAGAGAAGTGCTGATCCTTGAGCTATAATTGGAAAAAAAAAAAAAGAAAAAAAAAATCAGCAGTCACTCTGACAAATGCACATTCATGACATTACTGTGTTGACAATAAAACCTTATTAGACTTCATGTATACTAATATAATCCCTATTCCCAAGTGATTAGCACTATCAGGTCATAGCTACTTTATAACAATAACCTCTGCAGGTATTTACTGTGCTACTGTTTCAAAGTCCAGGTAACTGATCTTATGATCACTCTATGACAGAGCTGAAGGTCTCAGTTAGAGCTGAGTGGGAAGAGGGGCAAGGTCAGGACAAAGTTTCTTTCCTCTTAGAGTAACAAGAGGGTCTTTACCAAATTAGAAAAAGACAGCAAATTAGATTTTTGTGCTCACAAAAAGTCATTGTATTACCATATGGGGAAAACCTGTAGAGAGTATAAAAGATGGACATAAGCTTCTGGGTCTGAAAAGTGAAGCCATTGTGGAAGTGCCTTAAACAGACATCGTTTTTAATGGCCACCAGGGGGCGATGGCTGTGGCTGGAAATCACTTCTGGTCCTATAGAAATTATGGGAAAATGGCCTTTGGACTTGACCTGTGTAAACAACTTCCTGATGAGTTTATGGTCTCAGCCAATCACTTCAGGTCGCACTGAATAAAAAATTTTGTATATTTTTGTCAGTCTATGTTTTAGAAAGGAGGATTATCTGTGGAATGCTCATTGTCTAACGATTTGTAATTGATAAGTCACTAGCCAATGGGTGGGTGGTTTCATAGTCAGCTCCACCCCTCACTTGTCTCATCTGGTTTGAAAACATAAAGATGACAATGGTGACAATGCCCATCTTGAGGCCTTTAAAAACAGAACATCACAAACCAGTGGATGATGTTGCGTTAGATACGTCACATCTTTTATGCTCTCTATGGGAAAATCACACCGACAGCTGCCTCGCTGCAAAAATGTTATAATGGACTTCCAAAGGTTGGGGGACTCACAAGAGTTTGAAAAAAAAAAAATATGTGAAAATCAAAACCAGCAGAGCACAAAATATGCTGACTTTTATCTCCTATTTTAATTTACACTAAGAAAGATTAGATCCTAGATTTCCCATAATGCAAAAATTTCTTTGAAAAATTTTTAAAGATTCAGAAACCTGCTGAAAAGAGTGTGAAAGAATTTCACCACTGCATAAAATCCCTCAAAAAAAACACCCCAAAGATAATGAAACACTCTTAATGTCATTGAGGTTGCTGCACTCAGGGAATTTAAATTGACAACATGCCACTGAAATCCCAGTCATGGCACAAAAAGTACTTTTGGTTTTGTTTTTATAACATCTTCCTCATTCCCCTAATTACATTTCAGAAACTCAGATACAGATTTAGCATGGTTACAAGACATTCAGAAAAGCAGGAACAAAAGTTTAAAGATCTCAGGATCTCAGACGGTCCGCTGACTTATAGACAGATTGACTTACAATCACCCCTCTACTACACATACACACAAAGGAGTGTGAGCTACTATTAATCAGGGGCCACATGAATGGCTGCTCCTCCCTCCAACCACCGTGACTCTGTTCATCTAACAGTTTCAAAGACATGTAGGGTGCAGGAAGAGGCTCAAACTGTGGGTCACAGTGAGGCCACTTCCTCTGCAGCCCACCCCAAATCCCCACAAAAATTATGTTTGCCTCCTCCTCATCCTCCCTCCGTCTCCCTTTACTTCCTGTCTCTTCATGCTCCATCCATTTCTCAGCACTACAAGGTCACTAGGTCCCCCCCGGCTCATTCATGCAAGTAGTTTTGTTTATTTTTAAAATGGACCATAGTCACTTAAAGTGACTCCACTGAAGAAAAAAAAAAAATCAGTCAGGACAATACACAGAAAAGGTCATCATAAAGCAACAAGCAGGAAATCAACCGAGCAAGAAGTGCTTCAACAAATAGAGGTATACACAAAAATGTGTTGCTGGGTTTTTTTTCTCATCAGATGGACTAACCGCACTAACGGTTCATGAATGTCTGAATAGCAGATCCTGCAAATGATTTCTCCTGGTGAGGAAAAAAAAAATCCACAAAATCAGATAACAGTATAGTTTTGCAACAAGAAGCATGGGGAGAGGGAACACTGCCTATTGAGAACAGTTTGAAAAGGTAGCTGCACAAGGAGTCACTGTACAAGAAGCATTCCTGGACAAAATGTGAGGCCTTGTTGCACTGTGAAGGAGCGAGTAAATGACTCTATAAATCACAGTCAAACAAAGCCTCGGAGTGCTTTAGAAGTGAGTAAATTTGACAGAGTGTGAATGAGACACCTGATCTGAGCAAATGGGAAGACACTGAGAATGTGGACAAGAAGACAGGCGCTGACTGTGCATCTCTTGGACACCTGTTTCTGCTCTAAACAGAAACAGAGTGTAACAGACAAAAAACTGTGGGGCCCACAGGAGTTTTTAAAAGCAAATAAAGGGACGGGAGTTTCTTGTCTTAAACACAGCGTGGACATTTGTGGATGTAGACTCCTCTGCTACAGGTGTCGAGAAGGAGTCCCAACTAGGCCTCTGTAAGGAAGGACACACTGGTCTTTGTTTGGGATGCCAGCAAACTTCCTATAGACTCAGAAAGGCCTCAAAAGCAATGAAAGAATCCATCAAAGTGACACTGTTTCTCCAGCCCACTTGCACACAACCAGACAGCTGAATTTACATGCTGATTGCACTACAAGCATTATGAATGATTCATTTGTCACTGGAGCCTTTAAGCAGGACTACACGCTTCTGCAGCGTCTTGAACTTTCCTCCAGTTAGTTAATAGTACATGCCGCTGACACAGCACTGCACCCTACCATTATGTACATATTCAGGAATTGTTATTACAATATTAACACACTAAAGGTAGTCATATCCAGCACTGCTTTATGCTGGCAGGCTGGCCTACCCACCCCACCCCACCCCACAACAGGATATGCCCATATTTGGGCCTCAGTCTTATGAAATCCTGTGCATGTCAGAGGAAATAACTTGAGAGGAGTGTTCCTTACAAAAGGTATACCTTCCTGTGAGTGGGAGTACTTCAAAGCACTTCATCTAGTCCAACCAGACAGAAGTATCATCTTTACGTGTTTCTACAGCAAACTGTACTTTTTTTTAAAAATACTTACCAATCACATGCGCAACAGTCCAAATGTTCAGTTACCTGAAATTAATTAATCTATGGACATAGGGATGCATATAAGATGCATTATATCCCAAATGAAGAAGTCATGTGGACAAAAATATATAATTTTGAGAAAGGTATTGCTCTTCTTGCCTTTTTTATAAGATAAAATTAAGATAAGAAATACTTTATTTATCCCATATCCCAGTTATGTTACCAACAAACGGCAAATTATCAAGAGACTGAAGCTCATCTGTTGGCCTTTTGCGTTAGTGGCATTCTGCTTGTGTTGGTTACTATAGAGTTCTCCTAGTAAACAGTCCTGATACATAATCTAGTGGGGTGCACGCACACACGCACACATGCTATCTGAGACATCTGACAAGACAAATAAACGAACACTGATTCACGTCACAGGTGCAACATATGCAAAGCACACACATGCTCACATTGCAGAAAAAGTCCTCTCCTACACACACACACACACACACACACACACACACACACACACAAGGAAAAAAAAAGAATAGTAAAGGACAATGGACAAGCTCACAGCATGTTTGCCAAAGTGACAGATGGGTTGTGTGTGTGAGAGAGAGAGCAAGATAAATGGGTTAGTTGTCATTGGAGGAGAGTCAGCATCACATAGGCAAAACTAATTTAACATCTTTCATTTAAATGTTAAAAGCATAACTGATGGTAAAACGATGCTTTAAACTAAAATACAATAGTTTGTCAAATGTTTGCTTTTGTTGGAGCAGCACCAACAAAAGGAGCACCAATGAAAATGACCAGCATCTCGAGGGAGGCAGAAAGCAGTCAGAGTGCACCACCTGGTGGCAGAAAGTAGGTACTGGAGTAAAGGTGTTGACATCTGAATGATTAGTACTATTTGTTAACAGCTTCAAGATCCAAAGAAGTCTGAAGAGCTGTGCTTCAGGATTGTTTGCTATGACTGTGACAATATTTACTCTTTTGCTCTGGTTTACTTTAAAGTGGTAAAAGAAGTCCACAGAGGACCTGTGTTCCCTGTTATTTATCCTCACCATTACAGAAGGGACTGGCTTCAAATTATGTGACGTATTCAAAACACACAGAGCTCTCAAAGCAAAACCCACATAATGTGCTTTAAGGCCAAATCTTCTGTGAGAGAGACACTGTTTACTTGTTCTTACAGAGGCCTGCTGATTATTACAACGCTGCCAAACATCATCCGCTCCTGTGACATTACCACTGGGAAGGAAGAAGAGCATCACACAACAAAGCAAGAGATGGACCCACCTGCTGATAGGTCTTCTGAAGTCTTTATACTAATATTGACATCTTTCCTATAAACCCTGATCTTAGTTTGCAGCATGTGTGCCCCTTCCTACACACTCATCCTGGAAGTCAAGTCAAACAACCGATGGGTGACAAAAAGAAGTCCCTGTATATAGCAGCTTAAAGACCACAATATATGTAAAAAGAGACTTTCTGTTGTCACCACTAATCTATAAATAAACTCTTTTGTGTCTCACTCATTTACACATTGTTCTCCTGTCAGTCTGCTGCCCTTATGAATAAAAACACACAAGCGGGGTCCTGTGTAGCTGGTATGGATCATGTTTATATGTCTGCATATAAAGTGAGGCCCAAACTGTAATCATTTTCCACATAATGTAAGTCTGAGTTACAGATAAGTATGGAGTTGCAACTAATAACTAATAACTTCTTGATGAATGAATCTAATAGACAGATTCATGCAGTATTACAATCATTTAACACACTAATTTACAAGAACACAACTGAAAACTGACTGTATTATAAATGGTATACATACATACATTCACTGGTCACTTCATTAGGTACACCTTGCTAGTCCCAGGTTGGACCCCCTTTTGCCTTCAGAGCTGCCTTAATTCTTTGTGGCTAGAAACATTCCTCAGAGCTTTTGGTCCATATTGACATGATAGCATCACAGAGTTGCTGCAGATTTGTCGGCTGCACATCTATGATGTGAATCTCCCGTTATACCACATCCCTCTATTGGATTGCGATCTGGTGACTGTGGAGGCCATTTGTGTACAGTGAACTCACTGAAATGTTCAAGAAACCAGTTTGAGATGATTTGAGCTTTGTGACATGGTGCGTTATCCTGCTGGAAGCAGCCATCTTTATGACACTGTGGTCATAAAGAGATGGACATGGTCAGCAACAATACTCAGGTAGGCTGTGGTGTTTAAACAATGCTCAGTTGGTACTAAGGGGCCCAAAGTGTGCCAAGAAAATATCCCCCACACCATTACACCACCAGCAGCAGCCTGAACCATAGATACAAGGCAGCATGGATCCATGCTGCTGCTGTAGCCCATCTATTTCAAGGTTCATTCAGAGATGCTCTTCTGCATACCTTGGTTGTAACGAGTGGTTATTTGAGTTCCTGTTGCCTTCCTATCAGCTTGAAGCAGTCTGCCCATTCTCCTCTGACCTCTGGCATCAACAAGGCATTTTTACTGAGAGAACTGCAGTTTACTGGATATTTTCTTTGTTTCAGATCATTCTCTGTAAACCCTAGAGATGGCCGTGTGGGAAAAATCACAATTTATCAGCAGTTTCTGAAATACTCAGACCACTGCGTCTAGTCATGCCATGTTCAAAGTCATTTGAACGTCCCCATTCTGATGCTCAGTTTGAACTTCTGCAGGTCGCTGCTTCAGTTTCAGTGTCTTGTCAGTATTGGGACACTGTAGCCATTATTCATGCTATCACCTGTGCTTTTCCTACTATATGAAAAAGGCCGACTGAGAAATAAGCAAATCCACAAACCTAAAAGCTAGAAGCATTCAAACCTGATAATTATTCTAACAGTTACTGATTATAAGAAATTTTGGCAACAGTTATTATGATGAACTACTATTTAAATCATTAACCAAGCACTTGAACTTGTACAGATTAACCATTATTGAAACTTCAAACTACAAACCTGTTTACCTGTACTGTACTTTACATAACTGGTGTGAAAACTATTATGGTGTGACACCCTTATCAACTAACTGTTATGTGATTTTTCTCCTACCCTTGTTTAATTTTTTTCATAATAACTTTTCCTCCCAGTTCCTCTTAAATAATGCAGAGCAATCAGCCTCTCAGCTCATTAATCTTTAATTTTTGAGGGACAGCCCCAAATCTAACCTCACTTTAGAGTCTACAAGGAACTTCAACCTTGGGCATAGTTTACACTCCAAACACACCTATCTTATCTGCTTCCCTCTCTCTGTCCAATCAGAGCAGAGGATGAATTGCTATGTACTGGCAACAAACGGAGGCCTCCAACGTCAGCACAAAAAAAAAAAAAAAGGGTTCGTATGTCAACGTGTGTACACTTACGGCATCAGTTTTAAGGTATTGCTCAGCAGTTAAATAAAAAAGTAGACTATTTTAACCTCAAACAACAATGAAAAGAGACAGACTCAAGATGGCATTGTTGAGTTGACTTGTTAAATCACTCTCACTATAGGCTTGTTTTGTGTAGACTTTCATACACCAAAAATATTCTTTCAGAATCTAGTTTTGCTTTACAGAGACATGTTATTACAAGCCCAAAGTGCTTTGCAGGCACCAGCAGTCACAGCATACCAAAGACTCTAAGGAGCCACTGGCTAAATCTTCCTTTTTGAAACAAAAGCCAGTAAAAATACCACAACCTAAAATTGCTTTCACCATTTTTTTTACCTGATTTAATGCAAACAAAAAAAACAACACTCAGCTGTTAATTTGCAAAATTTGAATGATGCAACTCTCCAGTCCACATATAAATGATGAAATAAGATGGTGCTTTCAGTGTCTGAGGATGGAAATATCAGGCAATTAATCGAAGAGCCTAAAGACAGAGACACAAATCAATAATAACCATTTAGGTCATTTATCAATGGAAAAAAACACATGCTAATTCAATCTTTGTAAGTGTATTTGCTGCTGTTCTAGTACAGTTTTTTTTGTTTGTTTGTTTTTTTTAAGATTTAATTTTGGGCATTTTGACTTTTATTTTGGCAGTAGACAGGAAGCAGGCGAGAGAGATCAGGGAACGCGCACACAGGAAATGGCCCAGAGTGGACTCGAACCTGGGCCTCTGCAGTAGCCTTTTGGCATATGGGCCTTTATCTTTCAGTCTGCTTATCCACATAAACTCTCATATTTCTAGTTTGTTGTTTCCGGGTCTTTGTAAAGGTTTTTAAAAGTGCTGTGGCTTGTTCCATCAGCACTGCGGGTATGTCTGAATGAAGCCATGAGGAACATTTACATAAAAATGCCTTTACTTTAACAGACTGATAAAGTCAGCAATGTTAAGTATCCCATGTATGAAAAGGGCCTATATGTAAGTGATAAGAACTTGCCTTTGGAATGTACGTGGTGGAAGCTTCAGTTGAGGAAGCACAAAGGAGATGGGTACTCGATAGAGATAAAAGGTATATTTTTATTATATGTGATGTATGTGCTTGTTTACTTTAGTTAATATAATGCATTTTAGCTTCAGATATGAAGAGCTCATGTTGACTTTGGTTGTTTGATTCCCCCCCACATACACAAGGAAACTTCCATGTGTGAATGAGAAGTACTTGGTTGTTTAGGTCAAAGGTGACTGCTTGCAGAAATTCTGTGCTACGGCTCATTTAATGCCTGAGATCAAGGTGCATGCTGCTGTGCTTTGACAACAGACATGTATTTTACTACAATTGAAGCCCATAAAAATCTTAAAATTGAAGCATGTCTGTTGTCTTGGCCCCTTCCAGCAAAAACACAATCACACTTTCCAGAAGAAACCCCCAAAAGTTTACCTTTTTAGGGCTACAGCTCCACAGGCCTCATTCATTCTGGAGTATCTTGTGTGTGTGCCTGCTCTGTAACCAGCCAATGGGAGTTCTTGAGAATTTAGAAGTTGTTTGTTCAAGTGAATATTGCATGTATTGTGAAATCTCTGTAGCTGTAAAGAGAAAGCTGAGGAATAAAGCAATCTATTCAATTCAATTCAATTCAAATTTATTAATATAGCGCCAAATCACAACAACAGTCACCTCAAGGCGCTTTATATTTTAGGGTAAAGACCCTACAAATTAGACAGAAAACCCCAACAGTCAGACGACCCCCTATGAGCAAGCACTTGGCAGCAACTGGATAGTGTAGTGGTACCATTGTAGTCCTTGGAACAATAGGTTGGGGGTCAAATTCCAGTTAGAGCATGCATCTAGTAAGGGTCCCCAGGCTAGATTCCTTATGTTTACTAAGCCTACCTTGGAAAATGAGCAAGAGATACATAACTGAAGCCATACTGGCCTGTAAGACGAAACAAACTGTTATTTTTATTTTCTATGTTTCACCTTAGCCATTGATTTTTATGTCTTCATATCCCAGTTAACAGAGGAGAATGTACAGACTGTAATTGTCCTGTCAATATCTTGTTAACATGAATGATGTACATTGTGCTAAGAACAATAGTAGCTGATAGCAGCCTGTCTACAGTACGTTAGACATTCTGGCCAGGGTCAGACAGGTATGACAGTATTCTTGGCCCTATCTGAAGCCTCAGTTTTCAGCCTAAGAGGTTGCTGCTTGGTTACCTACAGTATAATAATGGCATAAGTCCTACCCATTGCACTGATTAGTTAATATCAGTTCTCCTATTTTTTCTCATCATGATCCCAGCAATTTGGTGAAGTGTACAGATTCAGAGACGTGGACCCAGACAAGAGCTGGGCACTGACATTCACTCCAAATGAATTGGGTTGCTTCATAATGTTTGCCAATGCTGTGTTCACAACTTGTTTCTGAAGTGGGTAGTATAATTATAATAGTCATAATAATAATAATAATTATTGATTTTGACTGTTTAGTATCTCTGTTAACAGTCACAATACCTGAACTGCAATGATACTGTAGACACTCAAACTCAAAGTTATCCCCAACACTCTCTGTCAAATGCCATAAGTCCAAGTTTTAGGAGGCAGTTTATTTCACTCTGCTTTTTAGCACCTCCAGTTGCACAGGTCACCTGTCCACTTTCTTTATTCAAATGCTTACAAATGCGTTGTCAGGACCCAGCTTTTTCTCAAGTAGAAGGGTGAGCAGAGAGAGACTGGAAGGAATTAGTGAGAGAGACAGAGAGAGAGTGACACAAAGTGAATAAAGGCAAAATGAAAACAATAAACCTAAATGCGGGGCCAGAGTGGGATGTAGTGTTGATTCCCCACTATTCAGAAAAACTCTTGGTGATTTCTATTGATCTTAGAGAGAGAAGTGGTGTCTGTTGGTAGGTTTATGCAGCAGAACTGAAAGAGAGAGAAAATGTCAAAAAGAAAGGAGAGAGAATTCACTGTTTCAAAAGAGTTATGAGACTACAATGTTAATTACGTGCAGACGTGCTTACTTCAACCATTTTGGTAATTTCCTCCTTCCACAAAGAAATGTAAAGTTATTACAATTCCTGGTGAGCAGCGTGTGTGTGGGAAGATAGGAGGAGACTGTGTGTGTACATGTGTGAGAGAGAGGGTGTATGTATGTGTGCATTTCACACAAACATGCACGCGCGCTTTGCAATTAATTTCTGTGATTTCCTACCAGTCCTTTTATAGGCTTTTTAAATGTCATCCACTGCTATGATTGACATGCAAATTTCTGGCTGGCAGAGGGGCTAAATGGGAAGGCAGGTTGAGTGAACCAGATAAGGGCATTGTTTCCCAGCTATAGGCTTAGAGAGACAGAGTAGGGGTTCACTGGGTGTAAGGAGGAGGTTAACACCTGGTGTGCCAATTCATACAGCTCTACACATCACAGTGAGTGTTGGCCTTTAATTGTTGAGCCAGTTTTAGTCAACAAATTCATGGGTGGCATTCTGTTAAACCTGCAATCAAACCTAATTTTGCCCCAAAGAAACACTGAACTGATCTTAATTGTATTACCATGGAAGGCATGTCTGCAAACTTTGTAGTTCTTGCTCATTTTCATGTATTGTGTTGTTATTTGTTTTTTCAACCTGCCATTTCATTTCTGCCACACTTGTACATTGAAGAGGAAAGCTGGAATGGAGTGGCATGACATCATCATGATATGCCATGTGACAGCTTTGCAGAACAGGCTTGTTTCACATGATCTGTGCCTCGCCTGGAAAACAGACAAGAACAGGAGGCAGCAGCAGGGGGCAGAGACAAAAAGCTGGGGTATAGATGAATGGGTTAAATCACCCATCAGTGTGTGCATGAAGTCACAGAAAGACTCACATCCTGTAGGATCTGGTTGTGATTAAATAAAAAAAAGCAGGTTTTTGGCAACGGCCATCATATAAGATGTATTTTGTCATTGCTTCTGATCTACTCTTAGGTTGCAGTTGAATCCTCAGTTTTGCTTAAGAAGGTTTGTAACTGAGAGAAGCTACCCAGAAGTATCTGCATGGTAGCCATAATAAGAGCTGTTTGAATTCTCTAAAAACCAAGAAAGACCATAACCACTTTCTGTTTCACTCAAAAATCAAAAGTAATTGAGCAGAAGTCAGGGGACCACCAGAGTAAGATGGAGGATATTCAATTCTGACGCACCAAAGACCATTCCTTATCTGAATAAGTGAAAGTGTTGTTCAGTATGCTGTACAGACTGTTGAGCCCCTTGAGGCAAATTTCTTTTAAGAAATTGGGCTATATGAGGAAAATTATAAGGAACTGATAAAGAAAATTTAATTCAGAGCACTTATTCTTAACCTTGTTAATTCAATTCAGTTCAATTTTATATATATAGCACCAAATCACAACAACAGTCACCTCAAGGTGCTTTATATTGTGGGGTAAAGACCCTACAACTCATCATCAACTGGCAGGGGAGCAAGCCTTCAGCAGGCAATGGAGAGGGGTTCCCAAAGGAGGATGCACTCCTAGGTGACTTGGGTGAGGTCAATTCAATTCAATTTTATTTATCAAGCGCCAAATTACAACAACAGTCACTTCATGGTGTGGGGTAAAGACCCTACAATATTAAATGGACTGGTACTTATATAGCACTTTTCTACTCAGTTTTTGTGTACTCAAAGCACTTTATACTACAGGCCACATTCACACAGCACTTTTATCTATACTTAAGTGCTTACTAACATTCACACACACTCCGATGAATGCATCGGGAGCAATGTGGGGTTCAGTATCTTCCCCAAGGATACTTCGGCATGCAAACTGGGGGAGCCAGGGATCGAACCACTGACCTTCCAATTAGTAGACGACTCGCTCTACCTCCTGAGCCACAGCCGCCCCAACTCTCTATTAGAGAGAAAACCCCAACAATCAGATGACCCCCTATGAACAAGCACTTGGCGACAGTGGGGAGGAGAACCTCCATTTTAACAGGAAGAAACCTCTGGCAGAACCAGGCTCAGGGAGGGGCAGCCATCTGCCACGAAAGGTTGGGGGTGAAGAGAAACAGAAGAGAGCAGAGGGAGACAGGACAAAAGACACTATGAGAGAGAGACAGAGTTTAATAGTAACTAATGATTAAATACAATAGTGGTGTATAAACACATGGAGAGTGAAATCCCCCAGCCCCTATTGCAGCATAACTAAGGGAAAGAACTGCTAAGGGAAAGACCTTGTTACCTGCTCAGATTTTATACCTTGGCATTGCACTTTAAGTTCAAATGTGATCAGATTTGACCTTGCAGTGATCTTTTGATGCACAAACCATAAAGTAAATGCAAAAGGGTTTCTATGAGCCTCTTAAATTTTCAACTACCTGTTTTCATCTCTTAAGGAGCATTAGTGACACAGACTATGTAATTCTATTTACCGGCTGATGAGAGTACTATTACTTACCTTTAACAAGTACTCAAAGTGAGGTAAAAGTAATCATTATAAATTACTACTTGCTGCTGAAATAAATGAATATTTCAACCACACCGAAGTCAGTAAAGAAAAGATGATCTTACTAAAAAATAATCCTGGTGAGATCCGCACTAATCACCTAATGGGTCTCTTGTTAATATTAGCTTTTATTACCAATTAAAAGGCAAACAAAACCAAACAAACAAGCAAGCAAACAAAAAACAACTCTCGCAGCTGTTTTTCTGCTAACATGGTCATTAAGGGGTGTGTCTGCAGTGGTGTGATGCCAACAGACCTAACAAGCAACAAGCAACAAGCTTCTTAACACAATGTACAGTTAACTTCAAAGGTTTTTGGTAATGACACTCTTTTTTAATGATTTTGCCTCTGTGGACCACCACAGTGGACTTTAAATCAAAAGACTTACTCACTGAAGTACAGAGTTTCAGCTTTAATTCAAGGGCTTTAACAAAAGTAGTGCATTAATTGTTTAGGAACAGCCGTCTTTTGAACTTATCTTTGATGAGTTTTCACTTGTTCTGATTTACTTTCACTCACTGATCGGTTAGCTTTAGGTTTCAATTTAAGAAGAAGAAAAAAAATAAATCCATGTTTGCCCTTTCTCAGACGTTAACCCTGCACACTGAAAAATGATGTGTGTTCCAAGGTGAATTAAAATGTTCAGAGCAATTTTAATGTTCTTCTCATGACTGAAACTGTTCTCTAGTTAAGGTTTAAGGCCTGTACATGCTGCTAGTGTTAAAAAATGTGACTTATATAATACTAATAATTACTCCCTTTAGAAAGCAATTCATTACACTCTTTGTTACATTACTTTTGCATTTTTCTGCAATATGGCCTCAGTAATTGCCAGTTAACAATATAACACTAAACTTTTCATGTGGCCTAATCATCATCTGCACATCCTAATAAGGATGCAGGATAAAAAGAAGACCTTTATTTTAGTAGCCTATTTGCGTATTAATTCAATTCAATTCAATTTTATATATATAGCACCAAATCACAACAACAGTCGCCTAAAGGCGCTTTGTATTTTAGGGTAAAGACCCTACAAATTAGACAGAAAACCCCAACAGTCAGACAACCCCCTATGAGCAAGCACTTGGCAACAGTGGGAAGGAAAAACTCCCTTTTAACAGGAAGAAACCTCCGGCAGAACCAGGCTCAGGGAGGGGCAGCCATCTGCCGTGACCGGTTGGGGATGAGGGGAAACAGAAGAGAGCAGAGGAAGACAGAATAAAAGACACACTGTGGGAGAGAGACAGGGTTAATAATAGCTAATGATTAAATGCAAGTGATGTATAAGCACATGGAGAGTGAAAGGAAGTGAGGAAGAGGAAGTGCTCAGTGCATCATGGGAAGCACAAGTAAGCCTGCAGTCTGAGAGCGAAGTGCTCTATTGGGATAGTATGGTACTATGAGGTCTTTAAGATATGATGGGGCCTGATTTTTTAAGACTTT
>VUQI01057625.1:0-12536 GCA_015106735.1 Paratilapia polleni
AAACACACAGAATACACACACACACACACACACACACACACACACACACACACACACAAAGACAGGGAAGAACACATTTATGACATAGCATAGCATAACAATTAGCCTCTTATTATCTTATGTTGAGTTGGAAAAAAGTGCTATCTGGGACACAAAAGTGAAGCTAAATAATGTGATCAACAATTTGTGGCTGAAAAAAGATTAGAAAATGTTTTGGTGTTGTTTTTAATTTTTTTATCCATACATCAATTGTTAACTGCTTTTCCAACTTTGGTTCATAGGGCAAGAGGTGGGGTGCACCCTGCATGGGTGGCCAGTCTGTCACAGGGCTATGTTAAAAAAAATAATGTTACATAAATAAAATGTAATTAAACTGAATGCCACAAGAATTAGAACAAAAACATGAGAATTTATTTACAGTTTTATGCTTATTATATCCAATTATATTATATCCTATCCACTATTGTAGGGTCTTTACCCTAAAATATAAAGCGCCTTGAGGCGACTGTTGTTGTGATTTGGCGCTATATAAATAAAATTGAATTGAGTTGAATTGAATTGAATTGAATTCAGGACTCATTTCGCTATATCTTGCTGATATTTAGGTCTCATCTTAATTCAAAAGAAACAATCTATCTTCTGTCCGATCAGAGCTGCAGTCCTGCTAGAAGGATCTGTGTTGATACTGCATTTGTTCTTCAGTGAATCTTTGTACCATGTGTCGTGTCCAACATGTACACTACCAATGACCTCCAATTCATTTCCTGCAGGTTGTCTGATCCAAAATGTTCGACTGCTGCTAAGAGAATAAGAGACCTGACAGGTGATGGTCAGACGTTGACCTGGATGAGTGTATGTAAACTGACCATAACTGTATGTTCATGTATTCTTCTGAAATGTCTGCTTAAATGTTTAAGTACATTATTTTTTCATGTTTCTTTAATTATTTTTAGATTATCACAAAATGTTCTCAGATAATAGTACATTTTATAAATATGCAGTCACAGATAGTAGAATCACAGGTGTTATTGTGTCAGTGAGTTGGCCATCAAATTTCTGATCATCTACTGCCCCCTGTAGGTTCTTGTGAAACTGTATGACTATCGGTTTTTGCAAAGCCTTTCTGATTACTTAAACCACTGTGTGTCTGGCACAGTAATACACAGCAGAGTCCTCTGGCTTTAAGTTGGAAAGTCTCAGATATGTCATGCTGTTGCTGTCTTCTCTACTGATTTCTACACGTCCTCTCAGACTGCTCGCATAACGGTTACGACTAGAATCTGAGAAGCCAGTTCCTATCCATTCCAGTGCTTTTCCTGGTTGTTGTCTTATCCAGTTCATAGTGCAGCAGCTAAATGTGAAACCAGATCCCCTGCAGGAGAGACTGAGAGTCTCCCCAGGCCTTTTCACTTCAGGACTGGAAGGAATGGACTCCATACTCTGACCTGTAACACCTGATGAATTGAAAGAAGAGAGGAACCAGTGAGACAATCATCTGTAAAATGTTCTGCTAACACTGACTGACCATCAATTGAAGTTTCCTGGTAGCAGAAGAACTCACAGGGCAAAAAGAAGGCAACCAGTAGCAGAGTGAGTGTGTTCGTCATCCTGAGACTGGAGATTCCCCACTGCTGCTGTGATGATAAAAACACAAAGTACAAGACGAGTCAGCAGGACAGAAGTACACTGCACATATTGAAGATTTGCATCAGGATATTATGGAGAGGGAGTGGCTCTGTTACTGGCATCTCTTATAATTTAATCTCATTTTAACTTCATTTTGTAATGTAGCTAATTTTCTCACCAAGTACAACATTCAAAAATAGGATATTTTGGAAAAATACTTTTTTTTTTAATTTATTTTAATTTTAACATATTTTTAACCAGATATGAGATCTACCTCAGAACTACTATATTTCTGTAAAACATTTATGAAATCATCAGAGGATAAATACATTGTAGCTCCCACAAACCAACACTCCCTTGCTTGTTTATCCATTGCTTGTAAAAATGATTTTGAATAATCTTGTATGATGACATTTAATAATGTTGCCAAAACTGCTTTTTTTTATATATATTATTGTAGACCTCCTCCCTGCACTTTGTGGGTTTTTGTGAATTCATCAGGAAAAGTTTTCTGGTATCACTAACTGACCATCAGTCTGTGTTATTTGATAAACGAAAATGCAAGATGTGTGATTCATCCTCGTTGACAAAATGCCAACGAGGAGAAACCATGGAGCATGACCTGCCAGGAACTCTGATGAAGCATGGAAAGTGATTGTATAGCGGTTAGTTAGAGGTCTGCAAACGTTTAAGCAGGGGAGGTCAGATTTAAAGATGAGACTCAGTAGAGGGGAACAAATTGTTATTCATTTTTTGAAAATAATGACTTTTTTTCAAGAACACATTTGGACATATGCATAAACAGTGGATATCAACTGACTAAAGTATGCAATAAAGCAACTCGTTAAAAAAATGGACAGAAAACATTTTTTGAATACTGCTTCATGTTTTGTGTTTCAGTATTTTGTTGCTTACAGAATATTTGTGAGACTTTCTTTAAAGGCTTTGATGCAGACTAAAACTTCAGCCCTCATTGTGGGGAGTGAGAGTGTATCTTAAGTGACAATAGGAGATGTTGAAATAAAACTAACTCATCCCCTCCCACAAGTTTATGACCTGGCAAATGACACAATACTGTTACACTTTCTCAATGCAAAGTAAGGAACTGTTGCTGCTGTAGTGTGAATGAGACTTGGTATTTTCATATCATGTCTAATACCACTGTCTAATGCTTTCATAGCAATGTGATGGGTGAGGATGATATGAGAGACACTAAACCACATATTTGACTTAACTGCAAGTGTACACAAGTCAAGACTTGATGTGAGATAGTTGATAGACTTGAGGCTGAAAAAAACAAGGTGAACTGGATCTTTATATATTTATTTTTCTGATATATTTTAAACTCCCCTTTCTTCCTGTAAAGCTTCAGCTGTACCGTTAACTTGGAAAGTAAGTGCAATGAGGGGCACAGCAGCAATGTAATGAGTTATTTTGAGTTTCTGCTCAACCACTGGAACACAAGTAAGTCCAAATAAAATGCTCAGCCTTGTTTAAGTGGTGATTTAAGTGCTGGGGTGTAACAAAGTAGAAGTGTGAACTTTTCATGTAACTTCACAGGATCTGAGGCCTGTACTTTGAAGTAGGATTTGGGCTTATCCAGGTAACTTCAAGGTTAATCCTGGATTTCCAGTATTACAAAGGCAGTTTACTTCTTACCCAGGTATGGTAACTTATGCTCCAGACGTAACCTGGGCCCTGTACTACAAAGCGACTTCAACATACCCAGGTTATCTTTCTGTTTTCTTCATTCACTTACCCTAACACTGGCAGTCAAGATAAGCATTCACACAAAGCTGTTTATTAACTCAATAAATTAATAAAGGGTTTGTCCATCTACCTATGAGGGAGTTCAAATGAAAGGGGTGACATTAACAGCATCTAACCAATCACAAATATGGATAAGTACACAGGTAGCAGAGCAGTCCAAGGAAGATACAAAGTAACACGTTACTGTTCTGGACCATGCTCAGTGCAATATATCTGTAGCCTGGACTTCAAAGTTTAGTGGGATCTCTGTAGGGCTCCTTGGTGCTTAGGATGGCAAGCACTAGAAACGTGGTGCTTTACAGACATAACCGAAAGCACTTGATTGAATACCTTTGACATTAAGTTTGGATTCCAATCAAGATCATCGGGATTGGGAGTCCAGTTGCGCATGAGAATGTCTCGCAAGTAAAAGCTAAAATCAACCGCTAACGAGTCCTTGTTAGGCTTAATTCAATTCAATTCAATTTTATTTATATAGCGCCAATTCACAACAACAGTCGCCTCGCGGCGCTTTATATTTTAGGGTAAAGACCCTACATTATAGACAGAAAACCCCCCAACAGTCAGACGACCCCCTATGAGCAAGCACTTGGCAACAGTGGGAAGGAAAAACTCCCTTTTAACAGGAAGAAACCTCCGGCAGAACCAGGCTCAGGGAGGGGCAGCCATCTGCCACAACTGGTTGAGGGTGAGGGGAAACAGAAGGGAGCAGAGGGAGACAGGACAAAAGACACACTATGGGAGAGAGACAGAGTTTAATAATAACTAATGATTAAATACAGGTGGTGTATAAACACATGGAGAGTGACTCCACTAGACCCCTGAACATGTGCTGTGGTATCTGGCACCAAGATGTTAGCAACAGATCCTTTAAGTCCTGTAAGTTGAGAGGTGGGGCCCCCATAGATCAGACTTGTTTGTCCAGCACATCCCACAGATGCTCAATTGGATTGAGATCTGGGGAATTTGGAGGCCAAGCCAACACCTCAAACTCGTTGTTGTGCTCCTCAAACCATTCCTGAACCATTTTTTCTTTGTGGCAGGGTACATTATCCTACTGCAAGAGGTCACAGCCATCAGGAAATACCATTTCCATAAAAGGGTGTACATGGTCTGCAACAATACTTAAGTAGGTGGTGCGTGTCAAAGTAACATCCACATGGATGGCAGGTTTCCCTGTAGAACATTGCCCACAGCATCAGGCTGCCTCTTCTTCCCATAGTGCATCCTGGTGCCATGTGTTTCCCAGGTAAGCGAAGCACATGCACCCCGCCATCCACATGATGTAAAAGAAAATGTGTTTCATCAGACCAGGTCACCTTCTTCTATTGCTCCTTGGTCCAGATACTGACCATTGCAGACCGGGAACACCCCACAAGAGCTGTAGTTTTGGAGATGATCTGACCCAGTCGTCTGGCCCTTGTCAAACTCACTCAAATCCTTGTGCTTGCCCATTTTTCCTGCTTCTAACACATCAACTTTGAGGACAAAATGTTCACTTGTTCCCTAATATATCCCACCCACTAACAGGTGCCATGATGAAGAGATAATCAGTGTTATTCACTTGACCTGTCAGTGGTCATAATGTTATGCCTGATCGGTATATTTCAATTTGGGATTCTTTTAGTGTCATGTTTCTCTCTTATATTAACTTTGGTGAAGTAATCTTTCTAAGATGGATGTTTGTCTACATGTTTTTAGATAAAAGTATATTTTATAAATATGCAATCACAGATGGTAGAATCACAGGTGTTATTGTGTCAGTGAGTTGAACATCATATTTCTTATCATCTACTGCCCCCTGTAGGTTCTTGTGAAACTATATGGCTGAAGGTTTCTGTAAAGCCTCTCTGTGATTACATAAATCACAGTGTGTCTGGCACAGTAATACACAGCAGAGTCATCTGGCTGTAAGTTGGAAAGTCTCAGATATGTCATGCTGTTGCTGTCATCTCTACTGATTTCCACACGTCCTCTCAGACTGCTTGCATATCTGTTACTACTGGAAGTTGAGAAGCCAATCCCTATCCATTCCAGTGCTGTTCCTGGTTGTTGTCTGATCCAGTTCATACTACAGCAGGTAAATGTGAAGCCAGATCCTCTGCAGGAGAGACTGAGAGTCTCCCCAGGCCTTTTCACTACAGGACTGGAAGGAATGGACTCCATACTCTGACCTGTAACACCTGATGAGATGAAAGAAGAGAGGAACCAGTGAGACAGTCATCTGCAAAATATTCTGGTACCACTGACTGGTCATCAATCAATGTTTAAACTAATGAAACTGTAAGAAACAGAAGAACTCACAGGGCAGAAAGAAAACAGTCAGCAGCAGAGTGAGTGTGTTCATCATCCTGAGGCTGGAGATTCTCCACTGTTGCTCTGATGATCAAGTACAAGACAAACTGGACAGAAGTACACTGCACACACAGAAGATTTGCATCAGGATATTATGGAGAGGAAGTGGTTCTTTTACTGGCATTTTGTAATGTAGCTGATTTTCCCTTTATGTAAGACGTAAAAAAATATGATTTTTTGAAAAACAGCATTCAACTTTTATATTTATTTTAACTTTAACATGTTTTTTCTAACTAGAAATAAAATAACATGATCTATCCCACAGCTAGTACTTATTGTTACTGCTTTAGGCTTTATAAGCCATAAGCTGAATGCAGAGTAGACACCAAAAAATCAACAGTATCTAATATATATAATTTGTTGTTTTTATTTTTTGTTTAGTAACACTGATAAACTGTTTTTTGTTTTTTTGGGGTTTTTTTGGAGCTTACTAACTGACCATCAGTTTCTCTGATCTGATTAAAAATAAATAAATAAATACAGAAGGAAAAAGGCAAGAGGTGTAATCCTGAAGTTGACAGTTTGTGGAGCATCAAAGACTGTCAGGTGACAGAAGTAAAGTAAGCTATTGTGCACATTTCTTTTTTGTTATAACAGTTTTCTGTCTCCAATTTTTATTTTTGGTCAACTTAAAAGGCTTATTTATCTATAATTTAAAACCTTAAAAAATATGGAATATGGAAAGGAGCAACAAATCTCTGGAGAAGCTGTACAACGCTTCTCCAGTGATTTAAAGGGCTTAAATTATTCGCAAATTGTTGCATTCTTTTTCTTATTTAGATTTTACACAGGGGCCCAACTTCTTTTGAAAAATCTTTTTATTATAAATGATTCAAATTCTGACAGACCACTGCAGGTGCTTAATTATGTTTCCTTTCTGACCTCTGTGAGCTAGATTTAAACTGGCTCTTATCACCCCTTCATGATCAGCAAAAATGAAGTTTCAATGTTAAAAGTCAGATTTCCACATATTTTTGATTATGTTTGTTTAATTTCAGTTTCACAACCTGTTTATGTTTTAACTATTTCAGATCCTGTCATTAGTCATTATCATTAGTAAAGTAGCTACAATGATTAAAAGTGGTCATAAAAGAAATGCATTACAAAGTAAGGCCACCAAAGGACATTTGACACCCCACATTGCTAGAATGTGTCTCCTAGAGAACCTTTTTTTTTGTTTGTTTTGTTTTGTTTTGTTGCAGTTTTGCCTATCTTTCTGTGGAGGTTTGGTTACAGTGTATTCCTCAGCCATTTCAGGCCTGGACATATTTCTGGCATAGTTTTGGAGATATTGGCTGTTGGGATGTTTGCCTTCTTTTTAATATACTGGAACTAAATGGCAGAAGCAGAAGGTGGAAGCATCCAGCTCAATAACATTATAGTTCAGTCCAGTAGAATGCCATCAGTGTTTACATCCTGTCACACCTTCACATTTATAATCCTGTCCTCATGGGTAGATAAACACTTTCTTTGGCATAGTAGTTCATCTGGCAGGTGTAGTTTGGTAAAAAGAAAATGAAGGTTTTGGTCAAAGTCTGGATTTAAATCTGATTGAGATGCTTTGGCATGACCTTAAACAGGCTGTTCATGCTCGAAAACCCTCGATCTGAAAGAGTCATTATCAGTTAGCGCAAACGTTTGATTGCAGTTCTTGCTGCCAAGGGTGGCACAACCAGTTATTAGGTTTAACTTTTTCACATAGGGCCAGGTAGGTTTGGATAGGTTTTTTCGTTGTATAATTGAAATCACCATTTAAAAACTGCATTTTGTGTTTACTCGGGTTATCTTTGTCTAATATTAAAATTTGTTTGATGATCTGAAACATGTAAGTGTGACAAATATGCAAAAACCTGAGAAATCAGGAAGGGGCCAAATACTTTTTCACAGCACTGCATAACATGTAACATAAGAAAAATAATTAAAATGTCTCCCTGATATGTGTGCTTTTTGAAAGAATACTGTTAAAAGATCCATACATCAGGTAATGTGGTCTATGTATCTTTGCAATTTATGGTGCATATTACAGTGGAACTGTACATTATACTATACTAAAATTATTTCTAAGCTTATCCTTGCAGCTTTATTGTTTCTTTCACTGTGCTGACAGTGTTGAACTGCAGTTAATTTCTGTGAATGAACTTTTTTACAGGATTTCTTCTTCTTGTGCCACTGTGCCTATTGAGCACAATAATAAACAGTAGAATCCTCTGTTGTCCCGTCAGACTGTTCATCTGCACATAAAAGTGCTTTTTGCTGTTGTCTCTGGAGATAGTAAACAAGCCTATGACTGTCTGAGGGTAGTACATTTCAATAAAATCAGAGCGGATCCAAGTCCAATCCAGTCCATTTCCAGCAGCCAGTCTAATCTAAGCAGCATTAATATCACTACTGAATCCTGAGCCTGCACAGGTCAGTCTGTGGGATTCTGTGTGTTTTGAAATTTTTGAAAATTTATTGAAAAATCAAAAATGCATTTAGAGCCTTAGCAATCAAGTACATCTTGTTTGCTTGATTGACCTTGAGGCAAGTTCAGATCTTGATTGGAGTTCCCCTGTGGCAAATTAATTACACTTGACATGTTGAGAAAGGTGCACATACACAAATTATAGACGAAAACAGAGGCTGACTGTGTTCTAACCCAAACACTAACCCGGTGAGGAAAATGTTGAATATTGAATCTGTGCAACATCTTCCACCAAAACTACAGAAAAATTGTTGGTATTGATGGCTTGTGTTATTGTGAGTCTGTGGCACAATAATACACAGTAGTGTCTTGAGGCTGCACATTCTGTCCATTTTGTCTGAGTGCATACTGAACTTGTTCCAACCCACTCCGGCCTTTTCCCTGCAGGCTGTCTGATCCAAGCTGTGTAGTAGCCAAGAGAATAAGAGACCTGACAGGTGATGGTCAGACATTGACCTGATTGCACAGTCACAGAGGCTGGCTGTGTCAACTGTTCAACAGTCAGTGTGTTGTGATAATACTGTCAGTGTCTCTGACTCAGTCACAGGATCCAGTGATTAACAGCAGCAGCGCTATAGAGAAGATGTTGATTTTGAAGGTGTTCTGATAGGAGCTTCTCTTCAAATGCTGCAACTGACAGGATGAGGTCAAATCTTTATAGGAGACTGTTAGGAAGTTTACTTTGCATGGGAAAAAACATGGATATAAAAGCAGGCTTGACTGTCACAGCAAAAGTACTTTGAACCTTTGAATGGTATAATTTTGCCCTATCACTAAATTATTGGTTTGCTCAAAATAGCCACACATTTTAGGTAGAGTTCCCTTTCTTGATTGGTGCATCTCCATTTTATATATGTCAGTATATATGTGGGCCTTATTGCTTTTGTATTGTTTTAGACCTGGCTGTCAGAGATGTTAAATGTCTGTATGTCCATATTTCACATCTTTAGAGTTTTTTTTAAAAGTATAAATCTCCCTTTTGACACACTGAAGTTATCCTCATAGCACTCATTTGCTATATTTAAAGGGATAAGTACTAATAGTAGTCACTTAATTTTATGTCTCTTGAAATACACAGAAGTAACTGTTTTGTACCTCCTGAATATGACCTCTAGTAGTTGCTATATCTTAAAATCAGTTGTCTTTAACTTCTAAATTTTGAAGGCTTCAAAATATTTCTGTCAAATGTTATGTTTAATATTTCCTAACAATTTATTTGTTTATTTATTTGTAATTAATAAATTTAGTAGTAGAGTAAAACTGCTCTGTCTCAAGTACAGGCATGTTTTACCATAACAGATGGAAATATAATTAAACAGTGCACAACATCAAAACAGGACGTTTTCAACTTTTTTTCTGTATGTAAAGGCATGGTGCCAGACACTTTTGTCATAATGTCTAAAATTACTGTTCCCCTGCTTCCTTCATTTGTTGACTGCAAAACTAAGTTGTGTGAGGTTTCTGTAAAGCCTCTCTGACTACTTAAACCACTGTGTGTGTCTAGCACAGTAATAAACAGCAGAGTCCTCTGGCTTTAGGTTGGACAGTCTCAGATACACCATGCTGTTGCTGTTGTCTCTGGTGATATATACGTCCTTGTTCACCGCTGGCATACATGGTTTTACTTGCATCAAACCAAATAACCCCAATCTGTTCTAGTGCTTTTCCTGCAGGTTGTCTGATCCAGTCCATTCCAAAGCTGCCAAAATTGAAACGAGATCCTCTGCAGGAAAGACTGAGGACTTCTTGAGGCTTTTTCAACACTGGGTGGAGGGAATGGACTCCAGAGCCTGACCACTGTGAGATCAGTGAAAATCAGGGAGAAATGTTTGATAAATTTATAGGAATAAAAAAATGCAATTAGAGTATTATAGCATGAAGCAAATTACAGCTCAGACAGAACACTGTCATCAGAACAGACAGTCTGGGGATCATCTTGAAAGTGAAGTTGTGAAGGAAGTGCTTCCCACTAATCAAGAGGACAGCCATCCCCTAAGAGGTCAGAAGTATGCCACCTGGATTTTACTAGGGAGGGGCTAAAATATATGGTTCAAATATCATTGAAATGCATCTCAAGCATTAGTTTTACTATAGATTCACTTGCGTGTGCTTTTGTAAATACTAAGCTTTGAAACATTTTGATTTCCTTCTCCATTTTCCAACAATTTGATATAGTTATTAATGGTGCTATTACCCCTGATGGGCAGATACATGCTATGGCAAAGCTAGGTGAACACTCCAGCAAAAATTAAAATGATACAGTGATCAGAGAAGCTGAGGTTGAGGGTGCAACACGATACACACACACACAACACACAAACACACATTTTTGACAAAACAGACACAGCAGTGAAGCTAAATCATTTAATCAACAATCTGTGGTTGAAAACAAACAAACAAACAAACAAAAAACGGACAAGAAAATGTTTTGTTGTTGTTTTTAATTGTTTGTCCATGCATCAATTTTTTAAACTGCTTTTTCAACTTTGATTCATAGGGAAAGAGTGCACCCTGCATAGGTGGCCACTCTGTCACAGGGCTATGTTGTAAATTAATGTTACATAAATAAACTTTAATCAAACTGAATATCATAAATTTGAGAATTTATTTACAATGTTAGATTTGTTGTATCCACCTCATGACTCATTTCACTATATTCTGCTGATATTAAAGTGGCATCTTAATTCAGAATAAAAAATCTAGTATATATATTAAATCTGTAGTATATGTTCTTAAATTTTCACCATTATACAGTATACATATACATATACATGCAAGACTTTTCCTATTGTGCTGATCTGAATTCATTAGTGGTCTGAGGGCTCCTCCTCTGAAGATTTCATGTTACAAGTGTTCAGGCTCTGAGGGGGTTTTTGTTCAGGTCTCCTGATGTTTGTGTTACTGTGGGTGGTTCTCTGGCACAGTAATACACAGCAGTGTCTTCAGGCTGCACATTCTGTCCGATCAGAGTTACAGTCCTGCTGGAAGTGTCTATGTCGATACTGAACTTGTTCTTCAGTGAATCTTTGTACCATGTGTCGTATCCAACATGTACACTACCAATGACCTCCAATTCTTTTCCTGCAGGTTGTCTGATCCAAAATGTTCGAGCGCTGCTAAGAGAATAAGAGACCTGACAGGTGATGGTCAGTCGTTGGCCTGGCTGCACAGTCACAGAGGCTGGCTGTGTCAGCTGTTCACACCTGTGAAGGAAAACATGGGGAATATTGAAACACTGTAATAACAGTAACAGTCAGTGTGCTGTGATCATGCTCAGTGTTTCCGTCTCAGTGAGACTCACAGGATCCAGCAGCCACCAGCAGCAGCAGAGCTACAGAGAACATGTTGGTACTGAAGGTGATCTGATGGGACTCTCATTTTCTGCTGTAACAGGCAGTATGATTTCAAGTGTTTATAGTAGACTATCAGGAAATTCACTTTGCATATCGAGATGGACTCTGAGAGGACAGTCACAATTAGCTATAGCTTAAAATTGTGTAGTAGAAAAAAATCAGGTATATTATCGAAACATCTGTATTATTTAACCAAGGCAGGAGCTCTGATTCGGAGTATGTTTTCACTTAAACCGGAGGCAATATGTTGGGTTGGATTTAATTCTTTTCCTGTAGGCTGTCTGATCCAAAATGTTCAGCACTGCTCCTTCCTGTGCCACTGTCTGTTTCAAAGAAATATAAGAATGATGTTTTGAAGATACACCTGGATAACAGTTGAATTGTCTTTTTAGCTCAGGAAGGATCCTAACTGAGTGAAATGGCCTGAAATCTGCGAATGCTAAGGAAAGGTGCTTCATTGGCTCCTTTCTTATCTCACTTAGCATAGCATACACTGGACCATTCTTTACAAAAGGAAAGGAAATAAGAATCTCACATTTACAATTACACAGTTACAGCATCAGCATGACTGATCATTATGGGTAAGCAGATCATTAGGTAAATTAACACTGACTTATTTTATACTTAACTTGCTAATATGCTTACATATGTTGAACAATCAACCCATCTTTGCTTTAGGCCTCTAAATAAAGATAATTAGATGGCCAGTATTAAAGTGATCAGAATTAAGGGTTATCATTAATTAACTTTAGTCACAGGGGCATAAAAATTGCTTGGACTAACTTATCAATCTGGTAAGAAAAAAAAAGAAAAGAGAAAAGGCTTTAAAAGTTTCCTGACTTTGGTACACAATAAAATCTTAAAAAGCTTTTTTTTTTTTTTTCCTTGGGAACTATATTCCTACTAGCTAATCTGGGGTTTCAGAATTCCCCTGTAAATTTTAATTCAGGGTTCTTTATGTGCCATTT
>VUQI01057637.1:0-16669 GCA_015106735.1 Paratilapia polleni
ATGATGCACTGAGCACTTCCTCTTCCTCACTTCTTTTCACTCTCCATGTGTTTATACACCATTTGCATTTAGTCATTAGCTATTATTAACTCTGTCTCTCTCCTATAGGTGTGCCTTTTTGTCCTGTCTCCCTCTGCTCTCTTCTGTTTCCCCTCATCCCCAACCGGTCGCGGCAGATGGCTGCCCCTCCCTGAGCCTGGTTCTGCCGGAGGTTTCTTCCTGTTAAAAGGGAGTTTTTCCTTCCCACTGTTGCCAAGTGCTTGCTCATAGGGGGTCGTCTGATTGTTGGGGTTTCCTGTCTTTTCTGTCTAATATTGTAGGGTCTTTACCCTAAAATATAAAGCGCCTTGAGGCGACTGTTGTTGTGATTTGGCGCTGTACAAATAAAATTGAATTGAATTGAATTGAATTGAATTGAATTGAATTGAATTGAAATAAGTTAACTCAGAAAAATCGATCGGAGAGACGGTCTAAATATCAGCAGTTTTAAAAGTTGTTGTACTTAATATGTCTGAGGGACGATTCTCTAATGGTTAAAATTTAATTGTGAAGAAATTCATGAAGTCATTACTAATTAAAGGAATACTTGGCTCAACAGAGCTCTGACTATTAGCCTGGCTACAATGCTTAAAAGAAACCTGGGGTTATTCTTGTTTTCTTCTATCAGGGATGAATAGTAAGATGTCCTAGCTTTACGGAGTGCTTTTTTCTTATTTTATAGAGCAGTGCTTTTTTATAGAGCAGCAAACTATTTTGCCAAGCCAAATGAAGTTCTTCTGATTGAGTGCAACACTATTTCCTCTCTAATTAAGGAAAGAGTTTGTATGATTTATTCTCAGGAAATCATATTCCTCTGACCTTTGATGAGACTGTTTTAGAAGATTGTGTGATTTACCAGATAAGTTGGAAAGAAACATGAATCAAGACAGTCATTTATCAAGCTGAATTATGATATTACTTTGGAAGAAGTGAAAAATGCTGCAAACAAGTTGAAGTTAAAGAAAGGAGAAGGTGTGAAATACCAAACGAAGCACTAAAATCTCCCTTATTAAACATGCTTTTCTGTTTGTTCATATTTTCTTTTAAGTACAGTACTGTTCCTTCTGCATGGAATAAATCAATTATCAAATTCCAAAATCATCTACAAATAATCCTAGAATACCCCTTAATTATAGAAGCATCAGCCTTCTTAGTACAGTCTATAAGTTACATCCGAGTATTCTGAATGTTAGGCTGACCCAGTATCTGGAATCTGTGGAATATCTCACTGATGAAGAATTAATTTAGAAAAAATACAATGTAAAAACCAAATCTTAAAAAAAATAAAATAAAAATGTACTGGTAATTTTCTGCCAGTACATCATCCATTTTTTTTGTTTGTTTGTTTTTTTAAATGGAAGTTTCTGTAAATGATAAATGGTAAAATTCAATGCGTGGTTAAAAAATGCAGATAAACAAAAAATTTATACAGAACATTCCTTCATTTTAAAACAGCACATTGTATTGTATTTTCACAGATTATTTATTTATTGATCTTTTTCTTCTAAGCCTGTTGGGGCTAAGCATAATGTAAATTATGTATTTCACAATAACTAAAAAAAGCAATCAATCAATCAGGAAAGGGAGAGTAGTCAGAACTGAGGGAGGAATGAATACAGCAAAATACAGCAAGGTCCCTGATGCAAATGTGCTCTAGCAACCCAAGACTAGGTCAGTGGTTCACCATTAAGCATAATAACAACAATAATTACCCATCAAGGAACTGTTTCCTTAAGTGACCCAGCCCAAGCGCAGTCCTAAATCCCACTGAATATGATCGGAAAGACCAGATGGCAGCTTACAGATGTTTTTCATTCAGTCTGACGGAGCTTTAGAGGATCTGCCAGGAAGAATGTGAAAAACTGCAAAAACAAAAAGACCTAACCAAAAACACATGAATCTGTAAATCTTGTAAAGGAGAAAAAATTAAAAACATTAATGAAAACTTTTAAGTTTGATATAACACTAAATTGTATATCAGATCCTGGACCATGTATTTACCATTTCTATGTAGATACAACATATATATTGAGTCATCTGCCGTCACCTTTTTCTAAGTGAACATAAATAATTTCATAACAGTAGTGGCACTTGAATAATTGCTACTACAAAACAATTGAAAAACTGTTGTGATTAATGGTTGTACTTCAACCCAGTGGCACTGTTTATGTAAGTGATGATGGTTAATGACTGTGCAAGACTGGAGGTTATACAGAATAAAACAGGGAGAAATTGATTTTGGAAAACAGATAACAGAGGAAGAGAAAAAGTGAGAGGGAAAGAAATGGAAATATGTGAGAAAAGAACATGTTGGAGTGGGGATCAGAGCGAAAGCTAAGACTAAGTTTAAAATAGAAGAAAGGTTGTAAGAGCAGGAGAATAAGGAGAGTGAGAGATGGAGAAAGAATCAAGAAAAAAAAAGGGTGAAGGTGAAAGCTAGCTCGTCTGACAGAATAACAGGAACTAAGCCAAGGTACCATATGAAGGCAAGACAAGACACATGACAGTGAAATGGATTTCTCTTTCTCTCTCCCTCCTTCTCCCATTCCTGCCTCCCGTCTCAGGTAATGTAGCATCCCTTGATGCATTTCATTCACTGTTAGCTGTTCCAGTGAGAAGGTGCTCTGTCAAACCCATCTACATTAGAAAATGGCCTTTTCTTGCCTTTCCTCCCAATTCATCCCTCCCTACCGCTCCACATCTCTACCCACCTTTTGCAACTATTCATCTTTCTAACAGAATGCATTTGGGCATGGATGAAGGCCTACATTTATCAGCAAGGGCATTTAAGTACATATCTCAGGGAAAAGAGGAGATTTATTACATCCTATTTAAAATGACTCAAAGGGGAATGATCAGCTTCCGGCTTTAGTCAATGGGGGGAAAAGTTTTCCCACTGTGACAGCTGTGGTTAGTCTGCAGCATGAAGAATATGATGAACATTCATTTGATGAGGTGAAACAAAGACAGTAGATTTTATGCAAAGGACTGAGTGTTAAAAACAAGGATCGAGGATACCTTCAGTTTTAATGAGGGAAATGCTTCTTTGAAAATTAAAAAAGCACAATGTGACTTCATTCAAAATGGACATGTGCAATATGAGGATTTACTCTAACCACACTCAAAATTAATGTGAAATTAATTTGAAGAGCCACTGGACCCATTTTACTGGCACACCATTACCTGCTGGCTGTAAAAGATTTAAATATCTACTGTGAAAACTGTCAGTACCATGATACTTTTAATCTCTTAATATCCATCAGGTCAGCAATGACATATTTAGGGTAAGGGTTGGGTTTGTTTTAGTCCCATGCTAAATAGAAACTAGATTATGTTTACCTTTCAAACTAACTCTCACACATTCATTTTTGTATTTCACTTTTTCTGTTAAAAGCTTTTCCATGGTTGTTTCAAATAGGTGAACATTTTGTAAAAAGGATGAATACAGAGATAAGCAAAAGGTGTTCTTTGGTGTCAGTGGCAGATGCATCAGAAACGAGGGGCACTGGCATAAATCACAAGTTTGTCCACCTGACTGGAGTTCTTGTCCCTTTAGGGAGACTTGTTTGATACTCTGGTTCACTTTGGTTTCAGTCACTTTGGTTAGCTTGGGGCACAAAAACTATTTGGTAGTTTTAACTCTGAACTGTGAGGCTGAACATTTATTAATGTTTATTGGAATGTTATGAATGAGACTGGGTTGAAACTCTTTAGTGTTTGGGCGTTGCAAGATCATTTGAAGTGTTTATTAACTGAGTTTGTGTCATCAAATTATATGTGAGAAATCCGTTTATACCCAATAAGAAACTGAGTTGTCACTTTGTACAGTAAGAAGGAGGAGAAACGCAACAGCAGTAAGAAAACCACGACCCTGTGGTGCTGCCATCAGTGTTCTTAATGGCTCATCTTTTTCAGCTCTCCTCTATGGATTGTTTTGTGACCATGGCAACGTAGAAACAGAGAAGGAATAAATATAAATAAAACAGGAAGTAACTAAAAGATGACCCATGGAGGAAAAGAGAAGACAGGAACAGGAGGAAGAGGTGGACACAGAAGGCAGGAAGAAAAAGGAGAACTAGAAACCCAAAAGAGCACAACAGAAAACACATACTGCAGGGACCATGACATTTTGTGTAGCTTCAACAGCAGCAGATTCTAGCAATATTATTTTCTCCTTATTTCTGCCTTCTTAAACATCATATTCTTGAACATCAGCCCACTTTATATTCATTCTACAGTATATATCAACTCTCCAACTTCTAAGGAATATAATATACCGAATCAATAGCTAGGAGAGACCAGTCAATATTTTACAAGAAAACCAGCCTTATGTTTTAATGATCAGTAGTCTAGGTGTGCCTTGGTAGATGGTTATACTTTTATACACTTACCATAAAGTGTACATGCACACATTAAAACTCTGAAATAACACATTTTGAATTGTGTAGTACACAAAGTGTTAAACATATTTTAGCATCCTTAAATGGCCAAAGTTTGTACACTGTTGGCACTATTTTAACTACTTTCGTGTGGTCACCTAACTATTCGATTCTTCAAACAGGCCACCAGTTGTGTTTTGCTGAGGTAGTGTTGACATGCAGAGAAAAATCCTGTTCAACTACTGTATTTCATATTATGTCTACACCTACAAGAACTAAGTGAGGAGGAACAACTGCCCATCATTACTTTAAAAATTCTTACAATTTTCCAGACTGACTGACCTTTGTGTCTTAAAGTTTCTTTAAGCAGAAAATCCACCAAAAACACTGTGATGATACTGGCTCACGAGGGCAGAAAAAAAAGACCAGCACTTCCTTGTGCTGCAGAGAAATTCATTAGATTCACCAGCCTCATAAACCATCTATCAACAGCACTGAGATTCAGGTATTTCAAGCAGCAGCAGCATCTAAATATTTACTGTTCAGAGGAAATAACTAGAACAACTAAGAATAAAACTCATCAGACTTTGGTCCAATTAGTCCAAAGGTGAGAGTTTTTTATTCCTGCCCCCTTTTCCCATAAGGTCTAAGCTTACTGGGAACTAAACACTTTTTTCTCAACAGGACAATGAACTAAAACACAACATAAGACTTTGTAAGGGCTGCTTGATGAAGAAGCAGAGTGACAGAGAGCTGCATCAGATTACCTGTCCTCCATCACCTGACCTAAATCCAACTGAAAGGAAAGGAAAAAACTTGTGCACACCTGAATATTTTACCACAAAATACAAAACCAGAAAAGAAAATACCTCAAATTTGTAGTTAAAGGAAGGTGACAGTGGCTACATCCATCTTTTATAGTATGGACAAGGACAAAAATTCTGATGATGTATCCAAGACAGCTGTGGGTTACAGTAGAGAGCTGACTGAGTATTGTTTTCCATAAGTGGCATTACCACACACTTTTTTATTTAAAGCTTGTCCATGCCTCCATTAAGTTCCCAGGCGTTTTAACACCAAGGCAGGATGGGCTTTTTTTAAATTGAGCACCCTGCTTGTTTCAGTTTCCTTTTTTTGGTTTAAAAACTTGTTTCATTATAGTTGCAGTTTCATTATTCATTCTGCACCAAAGCGTCCTCACGTTTGTTTCTGCATTTTAGTAGTTATTATTTTTATGTTAAATTTAGTACACTATATCATTTAAATTAGTTTTTTCATAAAGCGCTGTTTTTATTTATTTCAGTTATTTTTCTCAGCTAGTTTTAGTTTTTGGTTTAATTATGGTTAACAATAATAACCTCGGTTGACAGTGATGTGGCACCAAACAATAAAGGAAAAACCAAGAAATTAATTCAACATGTTTCTCTGCTTTCGAGGAAGTTTTGAAGTTTCACATTTTTATTCTAGAAGGTACATTTAGGAGCATAGATAATAGTTAAATATGAGTTGCTGCAGTTTTGCGTTGAAAGATGTTACAGGTATGTACTATATTTATTTTTAGATAGATACATACACCTGCCAAGAGGCAGATAAACTGCATGATTATTTCATTAAAAAATAAAAAAGAAATCAGTGTGAATTACACATACTGATTTATTTATAACTGCTATGTACAAATGAAACCAACAGTAAAAATTATTTAGGAAAATATAGATCACTCATATGAACATTATTATTAAAGCATTAAAGAAGTATCACAATGTATGCAGACATACTTTACCATCAAACAGAGGATTGCTCAGATGCATGGTTTGGTTTAGGTGCATGGTGCATGTGTGTGTTTTAGTTGCCACATTCTGTGTGTGTGTGTGTGTGTGATATTCAAACATCAGTAGGCCATTCATCAGTGGTCCGTCAGCTGTGTTCACTCTGTCCCACTGAGTCTTAATTTATCACTCTGCTTTGTTTCATTGAAAGCCTGCTGCTGAGCCTTCCTACAACACTCTGCAGATAAATATACTTAAACACTTTGCTGTGGGTCTGTAACACATATTTTGCTAGGTGGGTGAGGGAGAGATTTTAGTGTGGGACAATATTGCTATATGACATGATGCCAGAGAGTTAGAGCAGCTGGTAAGCAGAGTTATCCAAATGCAATATGTTCATGTCGGCATGATGTCTATTTTTCAATTAATCCAACTAAGATTCCCTCAGTTACTATGTTGACAGAGATGTAAATGACTGTTTAGATCACCCAGATGGTCTAATCATGACTAGAGCATGCTGAAGGCATATGTTTTAAGTTCCTACATGTGAAGCATGTGAAACATGAAATGTTTTAAACATACTGTTGTTTTGTTTTTATCAATGAGGACTCCAGATAAACATTTTGTTCACTGTTTTTTGGCAAGATCTGGGATGCTTGTTTTTCCTGCTGTATAGGCTATATAATAAAGCAAAAGCTATTATCTATGACAATGTGAACCATAAACCCCAATACACTGTATATATAGTGGGTTTGTTTTGGACTCTCTCTAGCCTGTAGTGAATAATAATAATATTATATCTGTGTAGTGGACACAGATCAGGTTTGTTAGATTGTAATTTTACAATTCTGCTGACAGTCTTGAACATGGTGGACTCTGTCCTTGTGGGACTTCTGAAAAAGTCATTGGAGTTAGACCATCCAGTCTACATGTGTTCAGGTAAATCCTGGTTCTCCAGAGATCCTGTGGGACGTACTGCAGGTTTATGAGAAGATTTAAGAGAAGAAGAACATTTGAAATGTAAAAAAAAACAACACAAAGACAGTTGTCTAAGTACAGAGAAACTCAGGAACTAAACCTTCATTTTCTCTGGACAAGCCTGATGTTAATTTAAATTTCTTAAGGATAGTTTCAAAGGCCTGTACTACAGGTTAGTGAGGTAAATTCAACTCCTGATAGTGGTTCAATTCATGCCCGGCTCATCGGTGTATGAGAAGTAATGTCATGCTTTTATTTTCTAGTGTAATTAAAGAACTCCCAATATACCATACATATACTTCACAGTCAAAAATAAATATTCTATAATTTAAATGTAGTTGTAAAGGTTACAGTTAAATGAAAATGAAAAAGGGAGATGCAGCACAGGGACAGAGAGACATATGGACAGCCAGAAAGGATATAATGTTTTAGTAAAACATGAAATAAAAGCATCATAATTAGTTTTGTTTCATTTATGCAATGTAATGAGTTTAACCTCAATTCAGCATCTAATCCAACAATGTTAAATTAGTGACAGTGAAACATGAAAGCCTAAAATCCCCACCCTTAACAGTCGGCCTTCTTAATAAGCCAAGTCTAGAAGAATCTGGTGGAGCTTGTGGCCATGTGGTGCTGCTGTGATTGATGCAGAGCACTTCTGGTGTTAGTCTGGCATTCTGTGAAACAGGAGTTTGATCTGTATGATCCATTCCTGTAAAACAAAATTTCACAGGAATGGATAGGTGTGTTCAGAATCGTAAAAGAGTATAAGAACAGGGTTAATTCATTTAGATAGAGAAGTACATTTACTTCAAGTGTATTGAGGTACTTTTACTTTACCTGAGTCTTTCCAATTCACTACCTTCCCAAATGAAATGTACTTTTTTCTCGACTACTACATTTGTTTAGCAGCTGTAGCTACGGGTACATAAACTGATACTTTTACTAATTTTGGGAAAGCATTTGTTTCTATCTCTGACTATATGGATATGTATAAATACAGAAGCACTTATCTGTCACAGTCTGCTCCTGAGTCACTGATCTGACAAAGACACACAAATATAATAATATTAGAACACACATTCAATATTCAAGAGGTTGTTCTTCCAAAACATGAGGCAGTATTAGAGAGAACTAGACTAACCTGTGTAAATAGAAAAATTATGAAAATCCACAAAATAACTCTATAAAACAGAGACCTGATCAAGGGGAACTTCTTATGTAGTGGAACATGTTTACATTTGGGTAAAAATGATCTCTGATCAGTTTCATACCACTTACTGTGAAATTTCTATTAAAACAAATAAATAAATACAGGAACCTTTTCAAAGCTTTTTCTAAGTTAAGGTGCATTCACTGAAGGATGCAGCCCTCTGTGTTTATTAAAGGTTTGCCTCTAATGGCCAAAAGCACAATATAAAGCCATAATGTTATTTTTTATTGCATGAGAAATATTTTGAATTCATTCAGTCTGACTGGGCTTAGAAAAGTCATCATACACCATATTATCTCTCAGAAATTAAAATAAATGTTCAAGTTTGATTAAAAAAAAATTAAATTAAAAATAAAACAAACATATGGTACCTACATTTTATACATGTCAGAACAGTACACTTATCACCTGTTGGCAATTCTCGTTGCTTATTGTCTGGCTACCATAAAGTAAGCAAATAACCTTAGCTTAATATTAGTGTTACATTATTGGGAGCAAGTCACTGTGGAGACTGCACTCTGATAATGCTCTCATGTTTTATAATGTATATTTCCTCAACCTTAAACTGCTTATTTTATATAAAGCAACCAAGTAACCCCAGTCTGTGGGAGAAATCAAGCTAACCGATAATTAAATCTGACAGGCATGTTAGTGCATATTACTGTCAAATGAGTTAATTTTTTGTGTGCTGCAGCCTGCCATTGCTTCCAGTGAGTGCATGGAAGTAATAAGAAAATAATGACATCCCATGGCCGCTTACATCCTCAACATAGCCTTTTTTTCTTCTTGTCTCTGTGATGCTTTCACGGTGCACATGTAAATAAAGTTGCAGTACTTCAGTGTCTAGCTAGCACTACAGAAGAGAAGCGAGCATAAACTGAGTAACTTTTTTTTATTTTTTAAAGCGGTAATTTCAAATGCAACTTTTCAAACAGCTCAACAGAGATCAACAAACACATCACACAATGTGTTTGCTAGCTAAATGTACAGCTGCTGTGTTTCCCAGGGAGAGAAAAAAATGTTAATAAGCAACACTGAGAGATGAACACGCAAGAAAGACAAGAAAGAATGATGAGAGATTATTTTGAAAGGTAAGACTGCTCGGCAAGTGAAATTTTATAAACTGGAAATTCAAATCTTAGATATAATGTCCTAATTCATTTTAGAGTTTTTAAATCAGATGTTGGATCTATACATGAGGTGTTGCTTAATTTGTTTTTTGTTTTTTTTCATATTGTGAAAAACTTGGGAAAACAAAAGTGAAATACACTAATTTTGTGTTATTCAAAGGTTGCATTTAAAATAGGCAGTTTCGTACACTTTAGGGCAGGCTAAACTGGTTAGTTTGCAGTACTGTGGTGAAGTTTACAGTAATGCACTATGTTGGGCTAGTGCAGAGCAGGCTGTGGTGTTCATGGTCAATGTTAGGTTAGATCAAGAGCAGCAAACATCAAGTTATATAATGATGATGATGCTGATTAGATTCACTCACCTCACTCAAGTCTACCTAGCCTTTATGCAATCTAGAGGCTGGAAATCAGCCATGATAGGTTGTGTAATGCCTGCTTATATCTTATTGAATTCATTTGGGTAAATCTACAAATAGCAGCAGCACAGCTCAGCTGATCACAGCCTATACACAAAGGAAATCTACTGGAGCTCACAACAGAAATTATTGTGACTTATTTCTAAGTGATTTGTTTTCCCCATGCTGCTACACTCAATCTTAGGGTTTCCCCCACCTGACAAATCCGATCTTAACCCCTGGTGTTAAGAATCCTACCTTTTTTTCTGTCAGTATACCTGCTCAGAACTACTTCTTCTCAATGCTCAAATAAACAAAAAAAAAAACAAAAAGTTCTGACTGTGTAATAAAACATGCCTGTGTGGCCCCACAGTGGGTAGGTGTGGGTGAGCTGTGGGGCTGTGTGGGCAGAGCACACATGGGCTGTACCCACACAGGGCCCACAGCAGTTTTGTCCCATGTCAGCCCCATGTAGGCCCATGTGGGGCCCACATAGGTTGCCCACAGAAAACCATCGTGGGGGCCCCACCCAGCGGATAGCACAACACAGTGGAGCTACCTCGTCAGGCCAGGACTCTGGAGTCTATTTACACCTGCAGGCCAGTGATCACTCTTTCAGTGATGATGATGTACACATCCTGGACAGGGAGGAACGCTGGTTTGAGCAGGGAGTCAAGAGGCCAATTACGTGAAAAGAGAACGACCATCACTGAACCGAGGAGGGGGCCTTAGAGTACATCTTTCCCCATCTTACAGTGCTGTGATTGCAGCCGTTCCCCAACTCTCTGTGAATGGTAATCATAGCCATTGCTGCACTGATCAATTTGCATATTAGCGATCATGAAACTGACCTCACGGCACATTGTTAGTCAATAGTGCTAGTTTCGGTTGTTATGCAGCTGTTATAAAGTTAGGGAAACCTGCAGTCAGCTGAGACTGAAGAAGTCACTTAGATGAGTGATGAAATGTTTCTCCCATGGAAAACACTACGTCCAGATGAACAGAATCAACTTTCTGGCACTGGCTTTAAGGTTGCAGACAGACACCCAGTGGGCAGCCTGGAGAGAGTAAATGAACTGAAGTATTTCTTCATTTCTTTAACAGGTTTAGTTCACAGCCCTCTGCTGCCCCTCCCCCAGACACCCTGGCTTCCTCACACCCCCACTAGTGATTTGTCCCCTCCCTTTTTCCTCACTAGTGACTTGATATGGTGGAGGACTTAAAGTACCTGGGTGCCCACACTGACAACAGGCTGAACTGGAAGGCCAAAAAATAGATTGTATACAAAAAGGGGATGAGCAGGCTCTAATTCAAGAGATCCTTCAAAGTGTGCAGCAAGCTGTTGGGGATTTTCTATCAGTCTGTTGTGGCAAGAGCAGTGTAATTTCCTGTGGTCTGCATCAGAGCTGGTAACACAAACAGAGTATTTGGTGTCACCAGCTCTTATCTCTTTTTTATCTTTTTTTATTATAATGGTCTAATATTAAAAAAAAATGTGGATTTTTGAACACTAACAATAAAAAATATCTTAATAAATATCGACTAGAGAAAAAAAATGCCAAGCACAAATGATACCACTTTAAAGGAGGCCATTTATGCTCATTTCCAGCACCATATATGTATTCTTGGACTCTGCTAGAGTAGCTTTGCGTGATTCACATCTGAGAGTAATCCCTGTGTATCTCGAAGAGGGCCTTGGTGCAGGCACTAAGTTCATCTTCTGTCACAAGCAAGCTGTTTAAGCTCCCTTCTCCATCCCTCTAAGGCAACTTTCTTCTCATTGGTTTCCCCTCATAAACAGAGGGTTTGGTGGGTGGGGCTGCTGGGCCAGAACTGTGTACCTGAGATGACCATATTAGGGTTATATGCTCTCAGTGATATCATGTGGAGCCAAAAGTAAAAAAAAGAAACTGTCTGAAATGTGTGCATTTAGAGCAATCTGAAGCCTGTGCTTTTGGTTCACACACTCTGACCTTCCATCCATTTTCTTCCGCTTATCCTATTCAGGGTCACGGGTGGGGGCTGGAGCCTATCCCCGCTGCCATAGGGCAAGAGGCGGGGTACACCCTGGACAGGTCCCCAGTCTGTCACAGGGCTAACACAGAGAGACAGACAACCATTCATGCTCACATTCACACATACGGCCAATTTAGAATTACCAATTAACCTAACCCCACTAACTGCATGTCTTTGGACTGTGGGAGGAAGCCGGAGTACCCGGAGAGAACCCACGCAAACACGGGGAGAACATGCAAACTCCACACAGAAAGGCCCTGGCCACATGGTGGATTTGAACTCAGGACCTTCTTGCTGTGAGGGAACAGTGCTAACCACCGCTATGATGTAGAGTATGTGTGTGTAATGTTAATGAACATGTATTGATAGTTAGCAAACTAACAATAGATGGGAGGTCCACTAACTGGAATGTCCACTCCTGGGAAGAATAGCAGACTTGTTGACATGTGTATTTTTGAAATATAAATTATCCACTCTATACCCAGCGTCCTGTGAGTTCCACCCCCTTTGGCCAGTCAGCAGAATGGGTTCATCAGTCAAAGACGAGCTGCCACGGAAAAGCTCTTCTTACCTTTCCTGCAGTACAGCCTGTTAGACTAACCATGGCCAAGATGCAGCTGAGTCAGCCTCCTCCTCCTCCTCATGTGTCGGTCCATCAAGCATCTCTGATGACTCTGACAGCCCTAAACTTCTAGACTGTAAGCTGGCTGAAAAAATATCCTCTTTAATTCTGGCTACAAAGACAACTCCATCAACAAGGACAAATAGTTTTTTGAAGCCTTACACTGTTGCTTCTGCTCCTGCCTCCTTCTACTTTCCACTATGTACACACCCATTTATTCAGTTTCAGAGTGTCACAAGAGGTGGCGCTTTCTTCACAAAAAATGTTAACTTATAGTTCAATGTGTTTTGACAACATTTCATGCTCAAATATATTTCACTCCCAGCAAACACTGATTCCTTCATTCTGATCGAATTGAAAAAAGAACACAAAGAACACAAACTTCCTCTTGCTAGAAAATATAAAAGCAGATGGAGAGGTTATGTCTTATACAATTTTCATTTTTCATTTATTGTTTGCTGGAGTATTACTAGGTTACATGTCACTTAATTTTTGGCTATCACCTGCCTTTTTTCCATCAGATTACAGCTTATTATTTTTATATATACTCTAAACTGTATGAACTACAATATAATGAGTGAACAATACTGATTAAAATGTATTAGGCTACTTGTAACTTACTGAATCATTTTTCACTCAGCTTTTTTAGGATCAGTCTCATTGGTACATTTACATCTTAAACTCCAGTGGACTCAAATGGCACTTCAGCTATTTATTTACTCATTGCCAAGGTAAATTAGGGTACTGGAGCTCCTTTTTTCCTTTTTTTTTCTTTCTCTTTCTTTCTTTCCGTTTTTTTATTATTATTAACTCACTTGTATACACTGAATTGATTGAATTTTATCAGCTGTTTGGGTCAGGTTTTGTGGTGGCAGGGGAACTAATGATATATTTGGGGAAAAAAAAGAAATGAGCACAATACTCTAACACTACTTTTTGAAATCTGGTAATTTTTTGACTTATTACCTCTTGTGAATGAAATAAAGTGTTTTTGTTGTTGAAAGCTATTAATTTCTCAATACTCCACGCTATCACCACAAATGAACAAGACTGATATTCTTGTGTTGGACCTTCCAGTAATTATAAAACTATTTAAAAAGCTACTTATTGAAGATATTTAACACTTTCTAAAATTACTGGCTTAAAACACCACAGACAGAGTATGATCACAACTGTAGCTGATTGGAGTTTGGCAAGTTTTATCTGCATAGAGAGGACCCTTGTTAACAAACATATCCTACAGGAAAATCTTGACAGGTATGAGAACACAAACACATCATTAGCATTAAAGTGGGCCCTTTTCATAGCACATGATGGGCATTCATACCATTCTAGAAGCTCTCCCAGCCCCCACTGGGTTGGCAACTAGTGTTGCTTCTGCTGCCCAGTGTCAAACTGATTTATATGACAGTATTGTGCAAGCCATCCTTTCACCTGCAGACAGGTGCAAAATAACCAAAGGAATTGATACTTTGATACTACGGCAGTAGTATCAAAGTACTAGAGAGACTAGCTCTAGAGACTAGACTAGTCTCTAGCTGTGTGGCATAGAGAGACTAGAGAGATTTATTTATTTATTCATTCATCTCTTGGAGTTCCACAGTCCTGCCATTGACAACATGATGAAGACCAACGACGACAACATTTTGTTGCCCAGTCACACAAATATTCATTAAAACTACATGTCTGGGGAATTGTTTCGAAACACAGTGCAGGTCCTGTGGCCATCTTTGAGGGAATCATTCTTTCAAAAACACAATTATCAAAGAAGTTGTGCACCCTATTATTATGGCCCGATCACTGCTTCTTCTAGGACGATGACCCAAAGCATACAGCCGCTGCAGTTTACATAGCTGCAGCTAAGCAAGGGAATCAGCTGGGTAAAAACTCCACCAAAATCAACATATTTAAATCTGGTTATTTCACTCTATGAAAGACTTAATCAGTAAGGAAGCGAAGCCAAACACTAAGCAGGAACTTGTTCAAGCTTTAGAGGTCTTTTGGAAGACAGGACTGAAGAAAGTAGACCCTCTGTCAATTATAAGGTTTTACATATCAGGACATAATAAAACATTATCTAGCCTTTACCAGGTATTGAAATTAGGTAAATACAACGTCAGATGAACAACAAAACATGACATATTACACCATTTCATTTATTATTTAACAAAAACTAAGCGGAAATGCAGAAGCAGTCCTGTGAAAAACTAAGTAAACCCCATGATTCAGTAGCTTGTAGATTCACCTTTAGCAGCTGACTTGAAATAATCATTTTCTGTATGGCTCTATCAGTCGCTCATATCCTTGTAGAGGAATTTTGTTCCACTCTTCTTTACAATGTTGCTTCAGTTCATTGAGGTTTGCGGGCATTTGTTTATGCACAGCTCTCTAAGGTTCTGCCACAGGATTTGAAATGGGCTAAAGTCTGAACTTTGACTGGGCCATTGCAAGATCTTGATTTTTTTCTTTTTCAGACATTCAGGTGTAGACTTGCTGCTGTGCTTGGCCATGCTTTAGCTGTTGGACAGATGGCCTCACATTTGACTCTAGAATACTTTGGTATACAGAGGAGTTCATGGTTGACTCAATGACTGCAGGTCCTGCGGCTGCAAAACAAGCCCAAATCATCAGCCCTCCACCACCGTGCTGACACTTGGTATGAGGTGTTTGTGCTGATATGCTGTGTTTGGAGAAAACCAAACACAGCTGTGCATTATGGCCAAACATCTCCACTTTGGTCTCATCTGTCCAAAGGACATTGTTCCAGAAATCTTGTGGTTTGTTCAGATGAAACATTGCAAGCCTAAGCTGTGCTGCCATGTTCTTTTTTAGAGAGAAGAGGCTTTCTCCTGGCAGTTCTTCCAAACAAGCCATTCTTGTTCCACCTTTATGCAATTGTACTGTCATGAACTTTAACATTTAACATGTTAACCAAGGCCTGTAGAGTCTGACATGTAGCTCTTGGGTTTTTTGCAATTCTTCTGAGCATTGCATGGTCCGACCTTGAGGTGAATTTGATGGGACACCCACTCCGGAGAAGAGTGTTTTGAATGTTTTCCACTTGTAAATAATCTTTCTCACTATAGAATGATGGACTTCACATTGTTTGGAAATAGTCAACTCTTCCCAGGTCGATGAGCAACAACACTTGCTTCATTGTTAATTGTTGATGTCTTTCCTCCTTGTCATTGCGTTAACACACACCTTAATGCTCCAGACCAGTAAACTGCCAAAACTTCGGCTCTTATAGGTACTCACACTTGCTAATGATGCCATGGTCCCCTGCTCCTCCTGGTTCAGTCTGCTCTTCTATATTTTCTCTCCTGTTTACTTTCTCTCTCCTCTGTCCTGCCCACACACCTGAATTCAATTTGATTCAGTTCAGTTCAATTTTGTTTGTATAACGCCAAATCAGAACAACAGTCATCTGACAACAGTCAGAAGAATCCCCAGTGAGCAAGCACTTGGTGACAGTGGGAAGGAAAAACTCCCTTTTAACAGGAACCAGGCAGAACCAGGCTCAGGGAGGGGCAGCCATCTGCTGCGACCGGTTGGTGGTGAGGGGTAACAGAAGAAAGCAGAGGAAGACAGGACAAAAGACGCACTATGGGAGAGAGCCAGAGTTTAATAATAACTAATGATTAAATGCAATAGTGGTGTATAAACACAGAGTGAAAAGAGGTGAGTGAAGAAGAAACGCTCAGTGCATCATGGGAAGCCCCCAGCAGCCAAGGCCTATTGCATTGTGACTAAGGGAGGGTTCAGGTTCACCTGATCCAGCCCTAAATATAAGAGTTATCAAAAAGGAACGTTTTAAGCCTAATCTTAAAAGTAGAGAGAGTGTCTGTGTCCTGAATCCAAACTGGGAGCTGGTTCCACAGGAGAGGGGCTTGAAAGCTGAAGGTTCTGCCTCCCATTCTACTTTTAAATACCCTAGGAACCACAAGTAAGCCTGCAGTCTGAGAGCGAAGTGCTCTATTGGGATAATATGGTACTATGAGATCTTTAAGATATGATGGGGCCTGATTTTTCAAGACAGGGAGTCACGCATCTCTGATTTGAAGCTTTGTTTTTCACAGGCAGCACAGTATCCAGTGTTGTATGCAGTGAGGATGTGACACTATTAATAAG
>VUQI01057638.1:0-10901 GCA_015106735.1 Paratilapia polleni
GTATTCATACCCCTTGAACTTTTCCACATTTTGTCATGTTATAACCCCAAACTTAAAAGTATTTTATTAGGATTTTACATGATAGACCAACACAAAGTAGTGCATAATTGTGAAGTGGAAGGAAAATGATACATGGTGTTCAAAAGTTTTTACAAATACAAATCTGAAAAGGGTGGTGTGCATTAGTATTCAGCCCCCCTGAGTCAATACTTTGTCGAACCACCTTTCGTTGCCATTACAGCTGCAGGTCTTTTGGGGTATGTCTCTACCAGCTTTGCACATCTATAGACTGCAATTTTTGCCCCATTCTTCTTTGCAAAATAGCTCCAGTTCAGTCAGATTGGATGGAGAGCATCTGTGAACAGCAATTTTCAAGTCTTGCCACAGATTCTCAATAAGATTTAGGTCTGGACTTTGACTGGGCCATTCTAACATATGAATATGCTTTGATCTAAGCCATTCCATTATAGCTCTGGCTGTGAGTTTAGGGTCGCTGTCCTGCTGGAAGATGAACCTCTGCCCCAGTCTCAAGCATTTTGTAGCCTCTAACAGGTTTTCTTCCAGGATTGCCCTGTATTTGGTCCCATTCATCTTCCTATCAACTCTGACCAGCTTCCATGTCCTTACTGAAAAAAAGCATCCCCACAAAATGATGCTACCACCACCATGTTTCACGGTGGGTATGGTGTGTTCAGGTTGATGTGCAGTGTTAGGTTTCCGCCATACATAGTGTTTTGCATGTAGGCCAAAAAGTTCAATTTTGTTCTCATCTGACCAGAGCACCTTCTTCCACATGTTTGCTATATCCCCTACATAGCTTGTGGCAAACTGCAAACAGGACTTCTTATGGCTTTCTTCTTGCCACTCTTCTATAAAAGCCGGATTTGTGGAGTGCACGACTAATAGTTGTCCTGTGGACAGATTCTCCCACCTGAGCTGTTGATCTCTGCAGCTCCTATAGAGTTACCATGGGCCTCTTGGCTGCTCCCCTTATTAATGTTCCCCTTGCCCGGCCTATCAGTTTAGGTAGACCGCCATGTCTTGGTAGGTTTGCAGTTGTGCCATACTCTTTCCATTTTCGGCGATGGATTGTACAGTGCTCCGTGAGATGCTCAAAGCTTGGGATGTGTTTTTATAACTTAACCCTGCTTTAAACTTCTCCACGACCACATGCCTGACCTGTCTGGTGTGTTCCTTGGTCTTCATGATGCTGTTTGTTTACTAATGTTCTCTAATAGATATCTGAGGCCTTCACAGAACAGCTGTATCTATACTGAGATCAAAGTACACACAGTTGGACTCTATTTACTAATTAGGTGACTTCTGAAGGCAATTCGTTGCACTGGATTTTATTTAGGGATATCAGAGTAAAGGGGGCTGAATACTAACGCACACCACACTTTTTAGATTTTTATTTGTAAAAAATTTGAAACACCATGTATCGTCTTCCTTCCACTTCACAATGCACTACTTTGTGTTGGTCTATCACATAAAATTCCAATAAAATAGTGCAAAGTACGCTATTGGGATAGTATGGTACTATGAGGTCTTTAAGATATGATGGGGCCTGATTTTTCAAGACTTTGTAAGTGAGGAGAAGGATTTTACAGAGGTATCAATAAAAAAAAAAAAAGCTAGTACAAGGTCAAAATGAGCACGCATGAACCAAGTAAAACAATACAAAACATTACCCAAAAGCCTGCCTGAACAGATGGGTTTTAAGCTGTTTTTTTTAAAGGATGCCACTGAGTCAAGAGTACGACGACAGAGTGGCAAGTAGTTCCAATGTTTTGGTGCTAAAGTTTGGAATGCGCAATCCCCCTTAGTTTTCAGCCAGGTACATGCGATCACAAGAAGACCCCTATCTGCAGACCTAACAATCCGGCTTGGAGAATAGGGATGGAGTAATTCGACAATATAGGTGGGGGCCTCACCTCATAAGGCCACAAAAGTAAGAACCAGGATTTTCAACTGAAATCTCCACCTGACAGGTAGCCAGTGCAGAAGCTTTACCAAAGGGTGATTTGAGATGATTTGTGAGTGAGTTAAAAGCCTTGCAGCAGCATTTTGGACAGACTGGAGGCGATTTAATATATGCTTTATACAGACAAGAAAATAGTGCATTACAATAATCCAAGCAAGAAGAGATGAAGGCATAAGAGTATCTCCAGTTCACTGTTTGAGACAACAGTCCTGAGTTTAGCAATGTTTCTTAAAATGGGGGGAAAAAAGTCAGAGACTTGATGTGAACATCAAAAGTCAAAGATTGATCAAAAATGAACCCAAGTTTCTGTGCGTTAGCTTTACAGTTAATGAGAAGGACCCCAAACACTGTTTAATTTGGCAGTAATGCTCTCAGGAGCAATAATTAGACACTGTCTTGTCTGCATTAAGCTGCAAGAAGTTATTTGCCATCCAACCATTAATTGCATTAAGACAATCAGTTGAAATGGGTAACTTATCCAATTCTTGAGGTTTAAAAGAGAGATGCAGTTGAATTTCGTCGGCATACAGATGATAAATGGTTTTAAAACGACCAATAATGTGGCCTAATGTGAGAATATACAAAGAAAATAACAAGGGACTTAATCCAGATCCTTGAGGAACGCCACATGATATTGCAACAACATCTAACCAAAAATTGCCCACTGAGACCAAAAGTGTTCTATCAGTAAGGAATAAAGTGAACCAATCTAAGACAGGGCCGGAAATCCCTACCATGTGGTTTAACCTGTGGATTAAGATCTGATGATCAACAGTATCGAAGGTTGAGCTGAGGTCCAGCAAAACAAGGACTGAACAGTCACCCTTATCTGCAGCCATCAAAAGGTTGTTTGAGACTTTAAGGAGAGCTGTTTCAGTGGAATGTAACTTCCTGAAACCAGATTGACAGTTATCAAGAATATTGTGCTTCTTCAAAACCTTCCTTAACTGTGTCCCAGAAACCTTTTCTAATATTATGGTGATAAAAGGAAGTTTGGAATTGGGCCTGTAGCTCGTGGGTAGTGACAGGTTCAGGTTTGATTCCCCCCCCCCAACAAGAGTTGGACAACACCCTGTTTAAAGCAGCTGGGGACAGAGCCTGACAACAAAGAGCAATTTATCAAAGCGACCACAGAGGGGCCAATCGAGTCAAAAACTTCAAGAAACAAATGTCGGTAACATATCAGCTGGGCTCGTTGAGGGTTTCATTTGGATTAGTATTTCAGATATATCCTCTAAGGAAACTGGATGAAAAGTCCATAATTTTGGGATGTGGGGGGTCATAATTGAAAGGACTACCTAAGGGAGTCATATTTTCTCTTAGGCCATTAATCTTATCTAGGAAAATTTTTAAAAAGCCATTGCAGTCCTTATCTGAAAAAACTGGTGTACAGGTGTTGAAGGAGAAACAATGTTATTCACATTATCAAAACAGCACTGCAGTATAGCAGTTACTGTATAGCTCTGTCTCTACCTGGATGCACTGCATCAGAGAGTCACTCTGCTCCTGGTCCCCCCAGCTCTTCCTCTGGCTGTCAGTCAAGCTGAGACCACAAAGCTGCTCCACCAAAGCCTCTGCCTCCCTGAGACTGGACTGACCCAGGCCACCCCCAGCAGGTCCCAGCCAGGCTTCAGAACTGGAACTCATGCTGTTAGAGTTCCTGTGATCAGCTGCTGATAGAAAGTAATTTTTTTTTTCAGAGCTGTTAGAAGCAAAAATGTCAAAGTCAGATGCCTCCAAACCTGGACAATTAAACCAAACCCCTTTGTATAAAGATACCACCAGAGAGAAGAGTTGGAATTATATCCCTTGTAATATGGGTAATTTGATCCTTTAAGTATGTATAGCCCTAAAATCTAAACATCCATGCAAACCATTTACAATAAATACCTGTCTCAGCAGTACTCCTCTGCACTCTGCTCCACTTCTTTCCCTCATTTTTATTTTGTTTGTTCTCCTGCAGCTCCTTGACTTTAGCCTCTTCCTCAAGTTCAGGCTCCTGTTTTTCAAGCAAGGTGATGGAAGAGAGGATGGAGGTGGTGCGTGGCTCCAGAGACTCCCAGTTAGCTGTGGCAGGCTGGTTCAGCTGGGCTGTTATCTCCCTCACCTGCACACAGGGACCACGATGATGATGTGATTTTTGCTACTTTAGCAAGAATCATAAAAGGAATGCAATGTAAAAATATACTGTTTTGAAAATGATTAGCAATGATGCAGAATATGTGTAATTTGTAAATTGTTCTACTTGCATAATCAGTGGCAGAGTGGTACAGTCAATGTACACAGCACTGACCTGTCTGGACAAGAGCTTCAGCTCCTGCAGCTGCTCTGGAAGAGGCCAGAATTCCTCATCCACCTCCCCATACACACACGTGGACTGTGGAAGTATACTTGTGGAGTGAATGAAAGCAGAGGAGGTGGAGGAGGATAGCCTATGGTGCTGATGATTTTGAGAATCACTCTTGAAAAGATTTGTTCCTCCTCTGTCCTTACTGCAGTCCAAACAGTCCAAAGACAAATCCATGGTTTCAGTAAAAGAGAGCAGGGATCTGGAGGGTGGTTCATCTGAGGATCTCGTAAAGTCCTGCAGGTCAGGTAACGTATGACCTGGACTAAGAGCATTTCTTTCTTTGCTCTGCCCTCTCCCACTTACTGAAATGTCCAACCCTGACAGGCTGGTGGAACTACACAGGTGGTCCAGAGCAATTCCTGAGTCCTGAAAGTTGAGGTCTGTCTGGAGAACAAAGTCTCCCTGGAGCCTCTTGGAGCTGTCCCAATCACTCACCACCTGTCCTGGTCTCAGAGGGTAGGTGTAGTCCAGCAGTGCCTGGTATTCTTTGTTTGGATCCCATCCTGTACAGCGCCTGTCTGGAGATGGAGGCAAAGCTTTAGGGATGGCACAGGCCCAGTAGTTTGCCTGAAGGGGAGACTTGGAGACTCCCCAACTTCTCTCCTCCCTGCTCTCTTGCCTGAGCCGAGTTTGGCCAGGCTTAGAGAACCCTGAGCGAGGGGTGTACGTAGGATACAGGACTGAGGAGGTCAGTTTTGGCCTCAGAGGAGGGTTAAGTCTGTGGACCTCCAGGATAGAGCTTGAGAGGCTCTGCTGAGCCAAACTGCTGATGGGGAAAGATGATCCAAATGTGGCAGACTCTTCATGATGCAGCCGAGACTGGAGCTCTGAAACACCCAAGGGTGAGCTGAGGTCTTCTTTAGAGGATGAGGGAGATGAGATGTCACTAGAAGATAGGCTGAAGCTCTCTGGGACTAGCTCGTCTCTTGGTCTGGTCAAGAACTTTGTGTTATGATGACCACTTCTGTCAACACTCGGTTGTTTCTCATATGAGGCAGAAAAAAAAATTACACTGTAGTATTGTAGACTTCATCTGTGTATCAGAGTAAAGACTGGCATTCAGGCATTTACATAACTGAGCTAAAACATTCAAACTAGAAACAGATGAAATGAATAACAGCAAGCGGCAAGGTCTACATCAGTCAATTGTGGACAGTCAATTGAATTATGGATAAATGGGGAGGTGTAAGGACCTGAGCTACTTTAAAGATCCCATATTCTACCACTATAATACATATTAATGTTAGTCTCACATGTCCCCAGAACATACATTTCAAGTTTCACCACAAAATACCACACAGATGATTTTTGTACCATAACTGTATGGTACAATGCACTGAACATGCTCTGTTTCTAATAGTATGTTTCAGTGTCTATAGTTTTAAATTGAATTGCCCCTTTCTCAGGGAGAGGTCTGTGAGTGACAGCAAGAAGCAGCCAATAGGAATATTCAAGTATTTTGTCAGGAAATGCTACAGTTACAAATTCTGGATTTCAGCAGTGAAAAACAGTGGCTCGGTAAATGGCTTGAGCATGTTAGCAGTTTTTCCTGTAGTTCACGGGCCATGTTAAAGTCAGTATTTTACTGTTGTTCTGTTGCCGACCACAGGAACAGAAAAATATGTCCATGAGAACAGACTTATTGGGAATTCAGCAATATTAAAATACAATATAAGGGAGTATAGAGTAGGAGAGAAGCAAACAGATGTAAATGGCTAACAGAAATTCAGATGAATTTAACTGCACATAAAGCGACTTGATCACACAATAACACACACCCAGTACTTCTCTATTGGTTATAAATTGCTCCTCGAAGTTTCCACACTTCACACTTGTTCCTCAGCATTACATTTTCTCCAGAGCTCTGACATGTGGGCATACAATCAAATCTAACATGACCTAGCCTAGACAACTGGCTGACACTGACACCGCTGTCAGCCTTTATACCTGTGCTGGTGTGCACAGCATAGGGTTTCAGAAAGGTTTGTGGTTATGACATACCTACAGCATAGATTTAACACAAAAGCATAAATCCCACTTTAGTTTGGTTATTTGTAACCTGTATTTAGAGCATTTTCATCGCTTTACTTGTTAGCAAAGCCCTTTTTGATAATTCACCAGAGCTCTAGTTAAACCCACCAGACTACGTTGACAAAAAACCCCAAAACAAAACATTAACTTTAACTTAGAGAACACTGGGTTCCTATGTGACTCTGATGTTTAGCACATTCATCTGATTCAGAATTAATGTATTAAAATACCAGTAACACAAACAAACTAACCTAGTGAGGTAACGGGTTGTGTGCTCTGCAAGGTAAAATTAGTTTGTTTTTGGTGGAGTCTGGTGGCCAAAAGAGCTGCTTCAGTTCATTGTAACATAGAGCTCTCTGACAGCAGCTTAAGCTTTGCTCAGTGCCTATTGGTTACCTATTTTCTACATAGAAAGGGGGGATAAAATCTTACTGTCCTGTAAATCTGGGAGGTGGACTTGTTGCTGGGGGCCTAGAAGTAAGCAACTTCAGATTTTCACAGTGCATATTTTACACCTCAAAGTTTATAAAAATCTCATAACACTATATAAATGTGTTTTCATGATTTAACAAAGGGCACTTCATTCAGTATCTGCAGTATCATTTTGTCTATAAGGACAAAGATTTAACTTGGAGAAGCTCTTCCTCCTACATCTTCCTCACCTTCTCTGTAAGCCTCTGTGGATGTGTCTTCTTTAAGATAGATGCATGCTGTTCTGCAGAAAACAGAGGCTTTCTCACAACATACTGTCGGTCTGTCAGATACCTAGAGGTAGCTGCCATAGTAACACTTTTGTGTGGCCCTTCTCTGCCCTCCCTCTCTATTGTGCCTCTTTCACGGTCTTCTGTAGTCGAGCATCTCTTGCTCTGTTGTAACTCTCCAAGATGCACTTTCCATCGCTGGCTGTATCCCTTGGCTTCCATTGCACAAAGGAAGACCTATCAACTGAAAAAATATAATAGTTTTTAGTGTATATAAGAAAAACAGTAATTTACATTATATTATTGTTAACTTTTATTCAGTTTTGTTTCATCCATGCACCTTGCAAGATTGAGAGAGTTTTCTATACAGTGTTTTCTCAGCAGCAAACATATTGCTGACTTGAGGCACACAGGAGCTTTGCAAATGACACAAGAAAAAATTAAAGTACATGAGAACATATAGTACGGATTGTCCCGCTTCTCTTAAAATTGGAATTACTGCCTCATGGCTCTATTTACCCACCAAGCAGTTAATGTACATCTGTGTTATTACATCCACAATAATGGATAGAGTTTTCCACATCCGAGTCAGCTACCTTAGGATAGAGGATGTTGTTTGCTGTACAGATTGTGAAGCCTCTTGAGGCAAATTTGTGTGACATAGTATCCCTATGTCATACAAATTAATAATAAATAAACTTCATATGACTAGACTCTGTTAAATTGTGTATATCTACATTATTAGTGTGCAAGAGAAACAAAAAAATCCATATGAGTGTTCATATGTTTGTCCTATAAAACTGCTTCTGACAGAACATAAACTTGCAGCCATGATGGTAGACAATTTGTGAAACTGGATTACATAATTTAGAGTAACATCACACTTTTCTGTCCACTGACTGAGCACTGACAGGTTGATTTTGACATTGAGAATTCTGCTGATTAATGTTTAACTATGTAACAAGAAAAACAAAAAATAAATCAATAAATTTAAAAGGCTCTATATCAAGGTTTTCAGGGTGTGTGTTTACATAAATAATCATCCATCCATTTTCTTCCACTTGTCCTATTCAGGGTCACGGGTGGGGGCTGGAGCCTATCCCAGCTACCATAGGGCGAGAGGCGGGGTACACCCTGGACAGGTCGACAGTCTGTCGCAGGGCTAACACAGAGAGACAGACAACCATTCATGCTCACATTCACACCTATGGCCAATTTTAGAATTACCAATTAACCTAACCCCACTAACTGAATGTCTTTGGACTGTGGGAGGAAGCCGGAGTACCCGTAGTAAACCCACGCAAACACAGGGATAACATGCAGACTCCACACAGAAAGGCCCTGGCCAGATGATGGGTTCGAACTCAGGACCTTCTTCAGTACTTTTTTTTTTTCTCCAGATAAGTACCTGGATCATCTGGCTGCATGAAAAAAATCTAACTAAAAGTGCAGAGTTAACAGTCATTCTCTACAGGTTGCTTACAATAAAGCAGAAGTTTTAACATTAGTATGATCAAACATGGTCACATTTGCTGTAACGTGGCACACAGACACCTTCAGGTGCTCAGTAAGTGAAGCATCTCTGCCTGTTACTGCTGGAAAACTAAGCAGCGGGCCTGATAATCATTCAGTTGGGTCCAGGCAGTGTAATGATACGGTGCTCCTCACCTGACTGATCTGATTAAGAATGCATGCTCAGGCCTACATACTTCCCTCATTGCATCAACAAGGGATAATACTTTCTATTCAGCAGTGGTGCACTGTGTTATTTTATAGTGTGTTATTTTATAATGGTTAGCATGTTGGCCACTGTCATGTTACTGAAGTTACCATGTTTGGACAAGAGGGTGGAGTGCTAAATTATCAGTTTATATTAGCAAGCTTGGTTAGCAGTTCATAATCTGTACAGGTGCAACACAAATGTAACAGACTAATAAAAACCTAAAATTTCACTCATGAAAATGTACTTCATTTGTTAGGTAATTCCCTTTAAAATGCTCCAAAAGGTACCAAAAGCACAAACATGGTAGAAATGCACTGGTGTATATATAGCAATTTTCTACTCTTTAGTATTCAATTAAAGGAGATTTGAGGACTGGCTAACTGACAGTTTCCAGCTACAGCTTAATTAAAAATGAAAGAAGATAGGGGAGAAACATCCTTCAACCACGCTATGAGTGTTGATGTTGCATAGTTCCAACTTCCCTTTTGGCAACACGTGTTTGGAACGCCACAGACACAACAACCAGCTGACCAGAGCAGAGTTGCACAGTGCGTAAACAAGTAATCCACAACTTGTGACAATAAAGCAAGATTATTTTTACACTGCATTGCCATTTTATCTTAATAAGGACTCATAACTACACATAACAAATGTTAGGAAAATCTGTTTATGTATGAAAGAAAAAAAATATCGTCTGATATATTGGATTTTTAAATCACCAAATATCACTATCAGTCTTAAAAATCCTACATCAGTTGGAACTATGTTAGGCATGAACGCACTTCTTAAGACCATGTTTGGTATGGTCTAAATGTTGGCTGCTCATATCATTGGCAAAAGTTTCAAATAATGCTCAGCATATGCACATTTTTTTTTCTACACACCGCATCACACCTCCCACTTTTGTTTGTGAGGGGCACCCAATCAGAATAAAGCTGGCTGGAAGGAAGATATTCTTAAAGGAGGGAGAAGCTAAAATGGCTTGTTTTAGACATAGGATGAAACAAGGGCTGCACCAAGGCACAGTAAAAGACAAATAAGGATTATTTGGAAATGTGACTCATGGTAAACTATTCTAGTAGAGTCCAAGAATAAAAAACATGGAGCTGGAAATGAGTAGAATTTAATTCAATTATTTATATATTGCCAAATCACAACAACAGTCGCCTCAAGGTGCTTTATATGTTAGGGTAAAGACCCCACAATAACAATAGAATAGGCCCACTTTAAGTGTATCAAGTTTAAGAGAGGTAATTAGCAGCTGTCACATTACAAATAAACAGCAGCATTGTATGATAACATAAACACACAAATTTACATGACTAACGGATTAATGCAGTACTGCTCTCAGAACGCGCACAGAGCCAGAAGAAGACGACCAGGGTTAACGAATTTTGACACCCATTATCTCTGACTGGGTTTTAGGTTTTGTTGAGCCAGCTCACAAAGCATTCACAATTTACAATGAAAACAGACAAAGAATACTCATTTTTCTCTCATAACCGGTGGTTGCCAGATGGTCACAGACCACATATATACAGCTCTGAAAAAAATTAAGAGACCACTCTAAACTAATCAGTTTCTCTGATTTTGCTATTTATAGGTTTGAGTAAAATGAACATTTTTGTTTTATGTAATTTATGTCCAAAATTACAGATCATGATTCATTATTACAGTAAGAAGTGCAACCGCCAAATACCTGTAGAGAGTAAGGCAAGTCCTGAAAATCAGCTGAATGGGAAGAAAAAGATCCAGGCAATCAAAACCTACGCCCTGCCGGTCATCAGATACCCCGCTGGGATAATAAGATGGCCAAACGAGGAGATAGAAGCCACTGACATCAAGACAAGAAAGCTCCTTACGATGCATGGAGGGTTTCACCCCAAATCCAGCACCCTGAGACTGTACGCTAAGCGGAAGGAAGGAGGCCAAGGACTAGTGAGTGTCAGAACCACTATCCAGGATGAAACAACAAAGATCCCCGAGTACATCAGGAAGATGGCCACAACTGATCATGTGCTTAGTAAATACCTCAGGCAGCAGAAACCAGAGAAAGAAGAGGAGTGAGAACAGGAACTATCGTGGAAGGACAGGCCCCTGCACGGTATGTAC
>VUQI01057639.1:0-13878 GCA_015106735.1 Paratilapia polleni
TGGTCACAAGCCATCAAACAAAGCTGAGCTGCTTGAATTCTTGCACCAGGAATGGCATAAAGTCACCCAACAGCAATGTGAAAGACTGGTGGAGAGCATGCCAAGACGCATGAAAGCTGTGATTGCAAATCAGAGTTATTCCACCAAATATTGATTTCTGAACACTTCCTAAGTTAAAACATTAGTATTGTATTGTTTAAAAAGGAATATGAACTTGTTTTTTTTGCATTATTTGAGGTCTGAAAACACTGAACCTTCTTTGGTATTTTGACCATTTTTTCATTTTCTGCAAATAAATGCTCTAAATGAAAATATTTATATTTGGAATTTGGGAGTTATGTTGTCAGTAGTTTATAGAATAAAACAAAAATGTTCATTTTACTCAAACATATACCTATAAATAGCAAAATCAGAGAAACTGACAATTCTGGAGTGGTCTCTTAATTTTATATATATATATATATATATATATATATATATATATATATATATATATATATACACATATAAAAATAGTTCTGCCAGGTACTGTAACCTGCAGAGGATGGTAATCTTGATACAGACAGCAACAATTACGAGGAGCAGGACTGGGCGAATGGTCAGATGAAATTATTAGGTACACTCAGCTGAAACTAATGCACAGTGATGAACCTTCAGAAAGGTTATGCTGTTCAGAGAGGTGTTGATTAACCTTTATGGTCATTTTGGAAGTTCTAGTGTGTCATGCTGTTGACCCACATTGCATTATACTGAGAGGTCTAATAATTTGTCTGCTCTCACTGGCATAAAAGCATGTGTATACATAACATAGACCTACCTAACAATACCAGTTTTATCCTTGTACTTTATCTCAGCATACTGTTATCATTTTTTTTATTAGATGGCAAACATATTTCACCCTTTGTACAACAATTGCTCTACAAGCTATCCAATTTTTCAACTTTTAAATGATAGAAAATCTGGGATCACTGGGTTCATGGTACTATGTAAGCATGAGGATATAAATGAATGATTTTATGTCCATGACCTTGAAAGAAGCAGCGTGGACACAGGAGCAGCTGCATTATCAGCAGCTGTGTTAGGCACCACCAGAGGGGCTGCTGCGCTTTGAACTCACTGAGACAATACACAAAAATGACGCCCACAGCTTAAGCTCTGACGTCAAAGGAATCATGTCACTCTCCGACGTCAGCGGGATGCAAAGCCCTGCAATTTCCCCTTAGAGAAGGGAAATTACTGGCCTCTGCACCAGCTCAGGCTATTGGGTTCATGATGGACATATTCAGAAACTGTCCAACTCTAAAATAGCTACATAGAAAATGGTTAAATAGAACCAAATGGAAGAGGACTTCTGTCAAATAAAAAGTCAGAGGGATAAATTATATGAAATTGCTTGTATGAGAAGACTATGATAGAATTAATGTGAGTGAAAAGCTGGAAAAATGCTAAAAATACAATAACAAATAAACATGGAAGTGTTACTTTCTGAGTAATAGAAATCAGAAGAAAGAACAAATACACAGCTGTATCCAGTGTGAGTAGACCTCAGTAAAATAATAATTCATATAACAGGAAGAACGCTCACAGATTCTCTTCTTCCATTTTTTTGATTAAATAAATAAGAGCAGTCTGTTCGAACACACGATGCTTCAGGCTCTGCCGTCTCCAACTGCGGCCTTTCTTAAATAAAGGCCTGATTCCCTATTCAGAATATGCTAGTAAGGAGCCAGACACTTTTTGAGAAAATTCTCAAACTAATTAATTACCAACCACCCACCTGCTGCAGATAAAGAGGACTTTGATCTAACCAGCAGGTTCATTTACGTACACCTACAATAACAGAGTTTTGGGGCCACCTGGGGGCAACAGAAATGAGTTGCGAAAACAACATTGATTTACTTTATCATCAACTTTTAAGTTGGTATTGCAAACAGTTGCTTATTTACACATCCAACAGTTACACTGTTATTCATTTGGAGTCTTTTTTTCTGACCACCTGGCAAACGAAAGACAAATAATAACTTGACTCAACTCCTGAGAAAAGTATTTTTGCCTAACTGTGTTCAACATCTGGTAGAGAATTGTTTCTGCAGTTTTGTGCTGAGGAAGGAGCTTTTTTCCCCAGCCAAACAGGAAAGCTGCACCTTATTACCATGTAAAGATACTGTTAGGCTGTTTCTGTTTTTTCATTTGCTAATAGTATCATAATGTTTGAAGTGGGTCTAACAAAGTGTTCATGCAAAAGATGTCAGGTGAAATGCAACTTTGCTATATGTCAGTAACTGCATTTAACTGCAAACACAAATATCAACTCCCATTATCCTTCTGCATATTAAAAAAAATTGACATATTACTGTGAAAATTACTATTCTACTGTAGGAAAAAAAGCAGAGCTACTTACAGCTGTCTGTCTCCTACTGAATAGAATGAAAAGCTCAGTTTCAACCAGTAAAGTTGTCAGACCCAGTACAATACTGCATAGTTTGCTGCAAAGTCAGAACATCTGTGTAGCAGAGCTGCAGGCTTCACATATACTGTTACTACCGCAAGGATAAAGTAATGATTGACTTAGCCTGCTGTAATTAAGGAACATACATACAGATATCAGCTGAACAGCTAAGTAGGGATGCCACGATACCAGAAATTTAGTAGCTAGTACCAATACCAGTAGAATTGCATGATAAGAATTGATACCTTACCATTATAATGTGACTGGTCTGCTCACCACAATCTCCTCTTATTGACTCATTCTCTATATTCTGCTTTTTAACAGATTAGATATACATCAGGGCATCGACTCGGAGTGTCAGAAAAGGAAAGAACCAAAAATACAGACAACGCTTTTAGACTTTATTAACTGAATCCACCTTTATGATACGCAGCCTGTTTCAAGAGACACACATGACTGTCGTGTCCTGTGGTGCTGGGACCGTGTGAGTAATGAGTGCCGTGATTAACGATGGCACTACTCACAGTCATCCCCTCCTTTGCACCCACCTTCCAATCAGTATCTGTCTCGTTGCTTAAAGGCCTCGGGGAAATTCAGGTGAACTCAGCATTTTTATCATGGGCTACCCTGCTGCCAATGCTTAAATAGAGCAGCAAAGATTGAAAGTGTCACTTCTGAAATAACTGAAACATTATTCGCACAGATCTAGATGTCCATGAAATGCAGTCAATCTATGATAGGTCAGTTGCACTAACCTTTACAAGTAAGATAGCTATATCTGACCAGTTACATTAAAGGCCTTCAACAGTGTGTTCAGGGGAAAGAATCATCAAGAGAACGGAAAATGCAAGTCAAGCACTACTGGACCCGATCCTCAATCAATATAAACTTTAACTACTAAAGATAAACAACATAGTTTTAACTGTGTTTAAAAACACAGATACGGCAGACTGTGTATTTCTGGACATCACAATTCATGAAATTCAAACAATAAGAAAGACGATCATTTAAACCATTTAAACTCGATTTACACTGAAACTGTAAAAACATCATTATGTTTCTATCAGTATATGAGAGAGTGAGAAAGGAATGTGGCAAAGTGACGAGCAGGAATCTGTTAGATAATATATAAAGATTTGAACAAATGACTGCCGTAATTATTTATGGCCATTGCAGTCAGCCTGGATGGTCTGTTAAAATCAGAGGGAAATCATCTACAAACAGCTGCTTTGTTTTAACAGTAGCAACAAATGGCTGGCATTCAGCATTTCCCATGGCCTTTAACTTGAGTCAATTAAATGCCAGCTATTAATTTTCACTACGCCTTTTCATTTTACCACTACCAGTGTATGGTTCGCCTTGACTTCAGCTAAGAGTACTTTGAGTACTTGTTTTGCTGCTTGTGGACTGTCCTGCTGAGATGCCACATGTCAAACAGGGTGTCCATCACTGTCTTTTTTTCCTCTTAACTGCATTCATATATGGCTACATGGCTTACATCAATGATAACAATTGTTCAACTTTTACATCTATACCTTTCGCAGTACAAGTTGAACTTAAAAGGTTCTGAGACTGTGCCTGATTTAAATTAGGCTATTATCCAATTCAAGGTCATATTACTCTTTTCTTTAATGTAATCTTTATCTAATCGGGCAGTTTCAAGAAATATTTACAAGAACAAAGACAGAAACAGCAGAACAACTTAAAAAACAAGGAATTTATCAAAACTTATGCAAAAAGTAGAAAAATACATCAGATATTACAGTTTTAAGCCCTCCAAGAGGAATGTAGGTCTCTAGTTTGAGGACCGCTTGCCATTCATTCCATTTGGTGGATAGTACCTGAATCCAGCTCTAACAAGGGTAGTGCATACATGGGGAATAACTATGGTTAAGTACTGACTGGCTCAAGTGCATTCCAAATTTAAATAAGAAATGTGAGGTAGTTTGAAAGCTTTAACAATAGAGATATACAGATGAATAACATGAAAAGCAGTCCATCCACCTCATCGTCATAGAGAGAATAATAACGAGGAGAATTGCACTACATGCACTATAATTATGCAGGGTTTGACTGCTGTAGTGTTTTTAGAGCAGCATGACAATACTGTAATTGTAAGACTAACAAGTAAGAGTAACAACCCTTGCTTAAACTGCAGGAAAGGCAGAGTCACAGGTAGAGGTGGGGTACACCACATAACTGGTCTTTTCAGCAAAAGAACGACTGTGATGAAGGTAGTTGGAAAGTATTAAAAGCAGAGTGAAGGTAAGTTGGGGCCTGTGGTGGAGTCTGGGGTGCATAAAACAGTATAATCATCAAAAAACAAGAAAAATTACCAAAACAAAATTAAAGAAAAAAACTGAAATAGAAGTACTGATTAAGTATTATAGTCTGTTATTTATGTGTAATGCAAACAGCAATGGACCAATGACATACCTCTGTTGCAGCCCATTTCTAATGGTCAGACTGCTTGGCTGAATACCATCAACAAGTCTTGGGTTCTATCTGTGAGGCTGAAGTAGAATCAGTTCCAGTGGCTTTATCTAGGCATATACACAGTAGTTTAAAGAGTAGGATTTTATGGTGGGAATCAAATGCTTTTGAGAGGTCACTAAAGAGGGCAGCACAATACTATTTTTATCCAGGAATGAAACATTGTCATCAGTGACCGAAAGTGCAGCTGTTATTGTGTTGTCAACACGTCAAAACCAGACTGCTGTGGTTGCAGTATTTTTAGTGAGTCAGTATAGGCATGCAGTCATAAACTGACCAAGGATTCTAGGATTTTTCCATGATTTTATAATACCTGTTATACTACTCAAAAATGAAGGGGACACTCGATCATCACAGTATAACACACAGTCAGTTAAACTTGAGGGATATCAATCTGTCCAGTTAGGAAGTATAAAACCATTGTGAATCCATTTCACGTACTCTGGTAAAAATGAAAGCGACAACAGGCGCACTGCAGAGGCAACAACAACATAACCCCCAAAAAGGGAATGGATTTGCAGGTGGTAGCCACAGATCATTGCTCTCTCCTTATCGCTCCTGACTGATGTTTCTCTACTTTTGCTTTTTGATAGTGTCCTTGTAACTACTGAGCCAGTACCTGCAGCCCATTCAGGTTGCACAGGTAGTCCAGCTCCTCCAGGACTTCTGGTCCTATAGAAGTCTATGGGGAAAAGGCTTTCTTTCTTGACCTCTGTAAACATGAGTTTGTGGTCTTAGTCCCCCATTTTGGGTCATACTGAATAAAAACTTTATCTATTTTGTAAATCTTAGTTATACCATGTTTCAAGAAGGAGGATTAGTTATCGATCTTGCAACCAAGATGGTGACAGCAGAAATGCTCATCTCAAGTCTTCAAAAGGGGACTTCAGAAACCAACAGGTGACATCAAGGTAGCTATGCCTATCTTTTATACTGTCTATGAATCCTTTTGAGAACCTCTGGGACATTATGTACAGGTGCATCCGACGCCGCCAAACAGACACAGACTGTCCAGGAGCTCACTTGATCCAGGTCTGGGAGGATATCTCCCAGGACACCATCAATCATCTCATTAGGAGCAATCCCAGACTTCAACAGGAGTGCATACAGGCACTCCTGATGAAGTCTGGGGGCCATAAACACTACTAAGGCACATAAAGACCAAGTTGGATCAACCTGTGATTTAAATTTTTAACTTTGATTTTCACTGTTATTTTGAATCCAGCCCTTAAAGGGTTGATTTTGGTTTCCACTGCCAGTGGTTACAGCATTTTGTTCTCAACAAATTACAAAATGTATATCAGTAAAGATTTCCAACTTGAATATTTTGTTCATTGAGATGTGATATGATTTAAATGTTCCCTTCATTTTTTTTTGTTTGGTTAAAAATTAGCTAGATGTGGAAGGATTATGTGGGCACTTAGATGAAGGAGATGAGGACCCACATTACCTGCACCAATATTTTGAGTGCTTTTAACCTAAACAGAATTTGAACATCTGCACTGCTTACAACGTTAAAAATTGGTCAGAAGTGGCTGAGGCATTGAGGGCTCCCTCTGCAGGATCCATGTGGTAATTATCTACAGTGAAATCAGCACATGCACTTGTTAAATAAAAAAACAGAGGGGAGGAAATGGTGATTAAAAGTGTCAGCTATGGACAATCTTCCAGTATTATCAAACCCACTTCCATGTATCTCTTTGATTTGAGGTGGAAGGTGGGACTTTGATGAATGGAAGATGATATCGTATCTGAGAATTTAGTGGAAGTAACACAGGATGAGAGAGTCACTAGATGATCACTTGATTTAGCCTTCCTAATCATGCTGGTGCAGACATTTCTTTGTTGTGATTCGTCTCTGCTGTTGATGGTAATGAAGACTTGTGTATAGAGCCAAGCACTGTATCTGCAACTAATTCAGTTTTTTAATAGGGGCATATAAAATTTTTTAAATATTAAAAGTTTTGAAACGTTTTCCAATTCAGTAAACGAGAAAATATAATCCATGACAAGATGGACAAAAAAATCTGATCATTTCTTGTAGTGGTAATTTGTAAATAAGGTTTTGGGATTTCAGTGTCACGCAGGTGATGAAGCAATGATTACTAGTATCAGCAGTAAAAACTCCAAATAGAGTGTCTTTGTGGGGTCTGTTAGTATTATGTCAATTATTGTTGAGTTAAGAGGATTTTTACATTTGGTCTAGTGGGTTTATCTATGAGCTAAAAAAAAGATTTCAATTTGTTTAAGCTGTCAGAGAGCCAGTTCAGGTTCTGAGTGAAAGCACCTGTTGATCAAAGTTGTGCTGCTCGGGGTAGGAAGAACAGATGAATGACATTTTTTAAGAGACACACTAAGGGTGACTTTCAATAATAAGGATGGTGTATTTAACTGGCTGTTGAAAAAAACTGTATGTAGTGGGTTAAAAAAGTAACTACCTAAAATGTTTAGAAAACTAGCGATTTAGCTTGCAAGTTAAATATACATCCAAATACTAAACTAATAAAGTCCACCTCCCTCGGGCTACATGGAAGTTTTATCATCTTCAGAAGCGCTCATTCAGATCGCCCTCCAAGCCACAAAGATCAGTGAATGGGTGAAGTGCTTAGTGATCACATTCATTACATTTGATGCACAGTGTATGAGTTGAAATGACTGGAGCCAGTTTTTTGTTTATTTGTTTGTTTTTTTTCCCCCTGGTGTTTTAATGAGATTGGGAGACCAACGTCAAACTTCAGTATTATTTCAGTGTAAATGCAGTTGCTATCAGATGGAACTAATTCTGTGAGAGGCTTTTTCCAGAGACTGATTACTGCTGTAGGTAAACTGTGAAGGATTAAGGTAGATTTACACATGCGTCTTGGAGGGAGATACTTTGACAGCTTTACAACACCTAGCTAGAAACCATCTCCAGCAATGAGAAGAATCAGATTTTGAATGTTTGTAAATGCTTCCTGTATTCATTAACACTTTTTGGATTTTCTGATACCTGTTCAGTCCAAGATGCATTAAATTAATTTGTTTAAATGGGAACCTATATCAGACTGATATCAGGAATTAATGCTCTGATGTGTAACCCAACAGAGGGTTAGATAGAAGCCTAATGCAAAGACAATATGTGTTGAAGTAAGAAAAGCAGATTTTTTTTTTTTTGCAAAAAAATGTAAAAAGATTTGTTTTGTTTTTTTCCCCCTACCCGATTGCCAAGACTTGAGAGAACAATATTCAAAAGCCAAAAATCGCACAGTTAGGGTTAGAGGTTTGGATTAAAGGTACTTATTGATGATGACTTGGACCTTGCAGGGTTAAAGAATCATACTATACTGATCGCAGCGTATGTATGTATGTTTAATGTCCCCTATCTCCTCCTAGACGAGTGGACCAATCTTGATGAAACTTTGCATAAACATTGCCTAGGGCACTGTGAGTGCCAACATCTATATGGCGTATACAGATATTTTATAAATATCCCACAATCTTTTATATTTGTACATTTGACAGTTCAATTGAGCACCGAATGGCGACCTTATGACTGCGTTCACCGTGTGCACGTTTGTTGACGTTTAGTGTGCGCATGCTACGTTTGTTGCGCTACGTATTTTAACGGTCAGCGCAAATTTTTAATCTTCCTGGTGCAGCTGAGCGGTCATTGATTATCGATCAAGTTATCAAAATACGCCCCTATAAAAATGCTTAAATGTCTAGAAAATAGCGCAGAAGAGCAGGCGACAACAATGTGGGGATAAGAAGACGACATTTGGGTGAGCATGTCATGTCATGAGTCACTTTACGAAGCAACCCGTTGGGTATTATTTCATCATTAATGTTACAACATATATTTATATTATTTTAATATATTCTTCATTTTACATATTCATTATCATTATTGTTCTGGCAAATTTACTGGTATATAGATCTTCCTTCATTAAATTATTAAACCATGTGTTTAGTATAGTGTAATAGTAATATATCTGGTACCATATATTTAAAACGTTTTACTGTGTATGCAGTGTATATTACATAAATATATCTGCAATGTTCAACAGGATTAGGTGATGACAGTTCATGAAAGAATCCCGTGCTGTTGTGTAACAGAAGGGGTCAATCAATATCAAATACAAATAATAAGTGAGTTATTGCCTTTTAAACCTTTAATTTCATTCAATGAAAAATGTTTAATTTGCAAACGTTATAAGCCAAATAAGTTGTAACTGTGACATCTCATAAATAAACGCAGTTACTGAGGACTACAGAGAATATATATACATATACGTACTAAAATGAAAATCCATGACACGTTTTATGTAATCACAATTAAGAAAAAGTAATTATGATTTTCCTCACAGTTACTGTTTATTGACCTAACACCAAAGCAAAGACCCGTAGCGTGGGGATTTGCTAGTAAGGATAAAAGATTAGATGTACTATATCAATTGTTTTTTATACTGACTGCTACAGACTGAGTTAGTCTGTACCAAGGAAGTAAAAAGCTCAATAGCAAGAAGTTTTTGAAGCAAAGATTTTCCCCAAGGACAGAACAGCCAGACTCCAGCTGTTTACAACAGCAAAAATACAAAAAGGTTTCATGGAAAGGCTATAGGTTGAATAGCAGCAGTGCTGTATGATTTGACAATGGTGAGTACATTTGAAAACTAAGATCAACATGTCACAGGTTATTACTTTAAAAAGTGTTCTTAAAAGCTTAGCCTGCTGGTCTAAGTTAAAAGTTAAGTAATTTAAAACTAGCTACATAAGTAGGACAGCAGTGCATTCTCTCAGAGATGTCGACTGAGGACAAACAAGAAAAAAAATCCTTCCTGCCTCCCTCTTAGCCTTACTACTTTCAGCACAACTTTTGAATGCATCATCCTTTCTGTTTGAGTCCTTTAAGTCACAGTCTTCTGATGTGTTTCTACTGTCTCTTTCTCTGTGTCAGTTGCAGACACTGACTATGGTACAAGGTGCTGCCTTCAAAGACAGCCACAGCATTAATTTAGACAGTGACACGGTCATTAGAAATTACATTCACACCATTTAACACAATAAAGCACTCTAAGTCAAGGCCCATTACTCCTGAGTGATGACATCACTCCCATTTGATCCTGCGTTATGATGTCGAGGTCTTAAGCTGGACTCAAAATGAGGGATAAACCTGTCTGAGGATAAATCAATGAGGCTCGGCCTGTTTTGAATGTTTCCTCTGCACTGTTTTCGATGGCATGGTTTGGCCCTTCTGTCTCAGCTGAAACAGAGGACACCGAGCGCAGTTCTGCCAGGCAACATCACAGTTAGGCTAATAGGCTGACTTTCACTGTGCACAGAGATGTCAATACAGAGCACATCATTAGTGACGCTTAAAAATGCTGCTGATTATACATTATATTAGCATTCTGAAAGGTATATGAAAATATATGACTCAGACACAAATCAGGTGCAAATTCCTACCTTCATTACAGCGTGACAAATCTAAACCTGTATCATCAGAGGGTTGCTAGACATTGCAGTGTACAGTCATTGTACTATACAGAAAAGTGTTAAGAAAAACAAAAGCAGGACACATAACACAGAGACTCCACCACACACTGATCAAGCTTGTTTATCTTCAGGCTGTGGTGCTGGAAAGAGAAAAGGTCTACACTCTTTTTCACGCGGGCAAAGTAGAGGGACTTTTTTCATATGCATCCACATTCATATTCATCCACATGCTCACAGTCATCCTCAGATTTTGTTATTGGAGTTTTTATCAACTCTATTTTCATTCAGGACTGATTGTGTTGACCTACTTGGTGCTAGCAAGGACAATGAATATTTATAACACAGGGAGATTTCAATTAAATGCATCTGTAACAATGGGCCAAAATGATAAAGGCAGCAGTTTTACATTTCTTTTCCCTTTCATTTTTAAAAAAAAATATTTTTAAAATTTGTTCAGACAGTAATGTGTTCAGCTGGCTAAAGATTAAAGGAACTGTTCGACAATATGGGCATTCCTTTCAAACAAAATAATTGAAAGCTACAGCTACAACACAATTACATTAGCTTAGCTAGAAAACAGTTTGGCCGTCTCTGTCCAAAGTGTAAAAGATCTGCCTAGCTAGACCCTCTCATCTCACTTTGACAAGAGGGCAAATATGTTTCCTAAAATACAGAACCCCTGCCCTTCAGAACATATTGTACGTTAATCATTCCAGTTTGTTCATTTCACAAAAAAAGACTGTGGCTCTTTGTGCCTTTCCGGGCAGCTGTTCCTTGAAGGGGTCCTATTATGCTTTCCCATATATTGTGTCATATATCCACTGTTACAATGGGGTGACAGTGTACATGGCCAAAGTTTCAAATAATAAGGGCAACATATGTAGGAGTAACCCCACTGAGCCAAAACTCAGACTGCTCTAAAGGCTAGATATGGTCATCTCAGACACGTGACCACAGACGCCCCATCAACCTGCTGTTCAAACCTTCTGTTTACGAGGGGCAGCCAGTAAGAAGAAAACTGGCTTAAGTGGAGGGGGAAAGGTGGTAAAATGGCTAGTTTCGAACAATGGATGAACTGAGGGGCTACACAATTAGATAGAGATATATTATTTTGTACTGTGAATCATGGAAAGCTCCTCTAGCAGAGTCCAAGAATAAAAATATGGAGCTGGAAATGAGCATAATAGGTAACCACTGAAGATACAGTGCTTAACCAATGTATCATACCACCAGCCAATGTAAGGTTTACGCCACAGCTGTCCTAAATTAACAGTATTGGTAATTACCAAAATCATTTTTATGTTTCTGTAATTGTTAATCCATCAGGATGCACAAGCTCTTTAATTGACATATTTATCATACAATTATTGTTGTTATCCAGGAATTTTCAAATTTACTGGACTGCAAAAAAGAAAAAAAAAACAGTAATTATTATTTTTTGATTAAGATGCCAAATTACAGTTACTTACTTGAACAGAAAAATTAGTTTTAGTGGTTGAATGTTATGCTTGATTACTTTCTGACTTCTCAGAGAAGTCCAGTGTGCCGGCTCACATTTGGGTATAAAAACATGAATTCAGTTTGAAATTCTTCACTCCTGTTCAACATGGTAAAACATCGAGAACTCACTGAAAAGGAAAGAATCTGCATTAAAGCACTTTGGATGGTCTTTCTTGTTTTTATGACAGGTGGTCTAATAAATTTGATAAGCACTGTACTTCATACTGACATCATTGCCAAAACAGCATTTTACTAAAGTTTTCATCCACTGATAAATGGCTTCATCATACCCTGACCTTCAGAGTACACCAGAATGTTTTAAGGATACTGTTTGGGCCCAATCAGTATTGATGATTCCTTGCCAGAAAACTGTAGACTGGCCTTTTTTCTTAAGAGTGAGTGGATGCCCTCAATGGAGTTCAAGTTCAAGTATCTTGAGGTGAAAATGGAAAACAAGATCAACTTGTGAACTGATGTAGTGTCAACAGTGAGGCAATCATTTTATATATATATATATGTATATATATATATGTACTATATTGCCAATTCAATAAGGAGAGATCACTTGGAAAATTAACATGATTTATTGTGATACAGAATTAATTCATTTATTTGGCAATTAAACTCCGATGACCCATCCCGGCAGAGCGGAATCCCAACGGTGATAGGATTTAGGAGAGGACCCCCCGGAGTCTGGACGCTGGTGGTGAAGATGGAGATCAATGCTTGGATGGGTTCTGAGTGGCCAGAGTGAGGTGGAGATGGGGAGGAGGCGGGTTGCATGAATGAGAGTCTGAAAGACAGAATGACAGAACAGCACTGAGATTTAAAGCACACGGGTTGGAAGATGATTGGCTCGCTGAAGGCGGGCAAGAACGTGATTGGACGAGAGCAACGATGTCAGTGCTGAGTTTGACAGCGTGGGAAAGAGGAAGTGATGTATAGAACAGACTGGCAGCTGAACACCCAAGAAGCCGACAGATGAGTGATTACAGATCTTCCTTATTGAACTTACACATAAGCTTCATAAGTATTCACTCACCCATCTAAATCATTGAATTCAGGTGTTCCAATCACTTCCATGGCCACAGGTGTATAAAATCATGCAGACTGCTTCTACAAACATTTGTGAAAGAATGGGTCGCTCTCAGGAGCTCAGTGAATTCCAGCGTGGTACCGTGATAGGATGCCACCTGTGCAATTCCAGTCATAAAATTTCCTCGCTACTAAATATTCCACAGTCAACTGTTAGTGGTATTATAACAAAGTGGAAGTGATTGGGAACAACAGCAACTCAGCCATGAAGTGGTAGGCCACGTAAACTGACAGAGCGGGGTCAGCGGATGCTTAGGCGCATGGCGTGCAGAGAACTTTCTGCAGAGTCAATAGCTACAGACCTCCAAACTTCATGTGGCCTTCAGATTAGCTCAAGAACAGTGCACAGAGAGCTTCATGGAATGGGTTTTCATGGCCGAGCAGCTGCATCCAAGCCTTACCTCACCAAGTGCAATGCAAAGTGTCGGATGCAGTGGTGTAAAGCACGCCGCCACTGGACTCTAGAGCAGTTGAGACGTGTTTTCTGGAGTGACGAATCACACTTCTCCATCTGGGAATCCGATGGACAAGTCTGAGTTTGGTAGTTGCCAGGAGAACGGTACTTGTTTGACTGCATTGTGCCAAGTGTAAAGTTTGGGGGAGTATGCTGTGGGGTTGTTTTTCAGGAGTTGGGCTCAGCCCCTTAGTTCCAGTGAAAGGAACTCTTAATGCTTCAGCATACCAAGACATTTTGGACAATTTCATGCTCCCAACTTTGTGGGAACAGTTTGGGGATGGCCCCTTCCTGTTCCAACATGACTGCGCACCAGTGCACAAAGCAAGGTCCATAAAGACATGGATGAGGGAGTTTGGTGTGGAAGAACTTGACTGACCTGCACAGAGTCCTGACCTCAACCCGACAGAAT
>VUQI01057640.1:0-27860 GCA_015106735.1 Paratilapia polleni
AATCTACACTCAGTACCCCATAATGACAAACTGAAAACAGAATTTTAGGATTTTTTGTAAATTTATTAAAAAGAAAAAACTGAAATATCACATTTACGTAAGTATTCAGACCCTTTACTTAGTACTTAGTTGACGCATCTTTGGCAACAATTACAGCCTCGAGTCTTTTTGATTATGATGCAACAAGCTTTGCACACCTGGATTGGGGGATTTTCTGCTATTCTTCTTTGCAAATCCTCTCAAGCTCAGTCAGGTTGGATGGGGACTGTTGGTGGACAGACATTTTCAGGTCTCTCCAGAGATGTTCGATAGGGTTCAAGTCAGGGCTCTGGCTGGGACTCTCTAGGACATTCACAGAGTTGTCTCTAAGCCACTCCTGTGTTGTCTTCGCTGTGTGCTTAGGGTCATTGTCATGTTGGAAGGTGAACCTTCGGCCCAGTCTGAGGTCCTGAGCACTGGAACAGGTTTTCATTGAGGATATCTCTGTACTTTGCTCCATTGAGCTTTCCCTCAACCCTGACCAGTGTCCCAGTTCCTCCTGCTGAAAAACACCCCCACAGCATGATGCTGCCACCACCGTGCTTCACTGTTGGGATGGTATTGGGTAGGTGATGAGCGGTGGCTGGTTTCCTCCAGACATAATGTTTAGAATTGAGCAAAAAAGTTAAATCCTGGTTTCATCAGACCGGAGAATCTTGTTCCTCACAGTCTGAGAGTCCTTCAAGTGATTTTTTTTTTTTTGCAAATTCCAAGTGGGCTTTCATGTGTTTTACACTGTGGAGCTCAGTCAGAGTGACCATCGGGTACTTGGTCACCTCTCTCACTAAGGTCCTTCTCACTCGCTTTCTCAGTTTGGCCGGGCAACCAGCTCTCAAGGTCTGAATACTTATGTAAATGTGATATTTCAGTTTTTTCTTTTTAATAAATTTACAAAAATTCAGTTTTCAATTTGTCATGGGGTACTGAGTGTAGATTAATGAGAAAAAAAAGAATTTAAATGATTGTAGCATCAGGCTGCAACATAACAAAATTGAAAAAAGTGAAGGGGGTCTGAATACTTTTTGAACCCACTTTATATATCGATGACAATTTGGACCAACAATGCCAAATTTGGATTCATCACTCCACAAGACCTGTTGCCTCTGATTTTCAGTCCAGTTCTTGTGTAATTTGGCATACCCCATCTTTTTCTCCCCGTTTTCCTTCCTTAAAAATGGCTTCTTGACAGCCACCCTTCCACTGAGACCATTTCTGATGAGGCTTCAGTGAACAGTAGATGAATCAACTGAAGGGTCAGATGCATCTCTCAGGTCCTGTGTCAGGTCTTTGCTGGTTTTTTCCTACTTAAGGATATGACTTTCAGATACTGTTCATCTGCTGTAGATAGTTTTTAGGCCTGAGACTTCTTGTTTTGTCCTCCACTTGTCCAGTTTCCTCAGTTTTTTAAGGACACACTGCACATCCTGCCAAGATATGCTGTTTTTTTGGCTGTTTGAGAATCACCTTGTTGGTGCAAAAATACAATTTTATGCCTGTCAAACTGTGTTATCTTTGGAATTATTCATTGAGTCAACTAAAGAAATGGGAACAAATTATGTGTTTTTGCAACAGGCTGCTAGTAACAAAGTGCCTAAAGATACAATTTTAAATTGGCTCTTTGCTAAGTTGTCTGTTATGTGTAGACACAACACTGGTTCATCTCTTGAGTTAGGTGCCTTTTCTATGCTTGATTCATAGGTCAGTGTTAAGTGTCTTAACAAAAACAAAAAAGAAAGAAAAAAAATTTCTCTGAAAATGGTCATGTACAAGGAAGCAGCCAATGTCTTTCAAAAACTTTCAAAGACCTTAAGAAAGCCTGGAGAGAGATTTACAAGAAAGTCTGGCTCCTCAGGAGCAAAATATAAAAAAAAAAAGGAGGGGTGGCTCAAGACTTTTACACAGTGCTGTATTTAGAGTGATTTAGCTGGGTTAGCAGTAATCCTAATATAAGGATTTTGGATATTTTTGGTTTTGGAAAAATAAAAACTAAAATTACTCTTACCACTGTCACGATTACATCATCATTATAATTATATGTTTCCAGGCTGTTCTTCACCTGAACAATCTTTAAACATTACAGCTTTCACCAGACTAACATGCCTGAACATGCCATCAGCATCTCCTCTCCTAACTAGCAAATACAACACAAACACATGGCTAATTAGCATATCATTACATAGTGCAGGTTACCCAAGCTATTTCTCAACCACTGTTGTTCAGTCTATAATTAAACACATGTTGTTTACAGTAACACAAAGTGTGCTTTTAATAAAAGATGATTAAGCAGAGTTAAACTGTATTTCACAACAAAGCTTGGCTGACATACCAGTAATGTCCTAGCAGTTGGCATTAAGCAACCCCTTCATTCTCTGCCATGGCTCTCACACAATCCTCCTGATGTGTCTGTCTTTATATTAAGTCAGGCATTTGCTGTATTTAACTTGTGTATAAGAGCCTAACAATAGAATCTGGGTGGGCAGAGTGCTGTCTGGAAGACATGGAACTGGGTACGAGACCGTGGACATTTGTATCAGAAATTAAGTGTTGGTTTAGGAATTGTTACACCTGAACTAATCAGAGAGAAAAAAAATCTACCAAATCAAAAGTTTAATCCAAAGAGTGTGAAGAGGTCATTGTACAAAAAGGGTGTTTGCTTATACAGTAAGATTAAAAAATTCTGCTGTTATTTTCTTGGTCACAGATCAATTTGTAATTGATACCAGCAACAAAATATTCAGCTAGTGACTGAATTTGGAACCCTCCTTAAAGATAAACTTAACATCATCTGAAAATCTTTTTTGGTGACTTCTCAGCCATTTAAAATTTAGATTTAGCAATCGTCAAGAACATTTTTATTTGATGCAATGAAACTTGACACAGAGAGTGGGGCTTAGGGAATTCCCTTTAACTTAAAAATCTATAGGCAGCACACTACTGAAAATTAAATAAAGGAAATCTAATTATAGAGCAACATCAGGGGCTCTAATTTCATGCAACTTCTGTCAAATTCTGTCTGTGCAAAGCAGCTGTCCAATCAGAGCTCCTGTTTGTGATGCAGGTCGGTGCTGTTGATAAGCCGCTAGAGGTCTTGACCATGGAAGAGGACGTCAAAGGTGACGTCCTGCAAGAACCTTCAGAAACCAACACAGTAGCAATGACAGAAAATAATGTTATTGTTTTAGAGGAGAGTGAAGTTGTATCTCCTGCTCTCGTACCGACCTCCCATATACCTGAAGCTGCCGGTAAGTGCTACTTGTGCAACTATACAAAGATGATGATGCTTTATTTTTTCTTCTTAGTTTTTACGTTTCTTTATCTTTTCTAGTTATTTTTTTTTAAAGTCTGCTTGGTTCTTTTGGAAGTACAAGGAATATGTTTATAACACTGGAGTGTGTCAGTGACAGTGCTTGCTTCTACCCATGCATATGTTCCACCACAAGCCTCCTCCCAACACTATATTGCAGGGGGCACTGTTGTGGCAACCTGACAACCCAAGACAATTATGATTGGTAAATGGTAAATGGACTGGTACTTATGTAACACTTTTCTACTCAGTTTGAGTATTCAAAGCGCTCTATACTACATGCCACATTCACCCAGTCACACACACATTCATACAGCGCTTTTATCTGCACTTAAGCGCTTAGCTAACACACACAGTCACACTGTGTGGGGTTCAGTATCTTGCCCAAAGATACTTCGGCATGCAGACTAGGGGAGCCAGGGATCGAACCACTGACCTTCCAATTAGCACGACCCACTCTACCTCCTGAGCCACAGCCGCTTAAAGAAATACGGAGCAGCTTGTGTGTTTATTTCCCTTTGGCATAATAATGGATACAGCCAGAGCATTCCAGCTATGTGAAACAACCATTTTTTTTTAGTGCTTTAAGTCAAATGTTTTCCATAATAAACTGGCTAAAAGTAGAGAGTTTCTTCTCATCTTTGTTTTTTCAGGCATTGAGGAGGAGGGTCTGTTGCTAGAGGACACTGTGCAGATTCCTTCTGTAGAACCTCCCCCACCTGAAGAACTCCCAGCTGAGCTGCCAGGCAGCGTTACACTGCCTGAACCACCACTGGAAATCGAGGCCTCTGGTTCAGACGTCTTGGAGGGCCTGCTTGAGCCATCTACAACCACTCCAGAAGAGGAGGAGGTGTCCCTTGAGGAGACAGCTTCAGAGGATAAGGTGAAAACAGAAGAAATCACCACAAATACAGATGTTACATCTGGAGCTGAGGAAGAGAAATTTGATGTAGTTGCAATGGGAGAAGAACCTACAGCTGCAACAGTGGAAGATGAGAATCTGGATGAGGTTGTTGAGATCATAGAGGAGCTGGAGATCTCTACTGTCACAACGGAAACCACAGAAGAACAAGGTCTGCCTGACCAAATCCCAACAGATATAACTAGTGAAGCATCACAGGCAGAGGCAGCAGAGACGGGTCTGCTTCCTGTTGGTGATACCTCAGTGGAGGGGATACCAGAAGAGTCTAACTTTGCAGGTATTCCATCTGCTAATGAGGAGGTTAACCCCCCAAAACCTGAGGACGCAGCCATTAATGTGGTGTTGGCCAATCCTGAGGAACCTGTATTTGAAGAGGATGGCTTGGAGAAAGCAATAGAAAGTGAGGGACTGGAAGTAAAGAAGGAGACCATACCTGAAGCTCCAGTTGTAGAGGAAGTGGCTCCGGAAGCTCCAGAGATCTCAACAGAAGATCTTACAGATGATGAAATCTTACTGGCTAACGAAGATGTTCCAGAACCACCAGTGATAGATTCTCTGAGCCCTGCCCAACCCACTGCCCTGTCTCCAGAGAGGGAGTCACCTTTTACCCGGATCTCTGACGTTTACCCCACTTTTGATGACGAGCCTGACACAGACTTCCCTTCACTGTTGGAGGTAAAGCAATAGAATGAGCCAAGATTTGTTTTTAACTAAAAACGTATGGCTACTGTATTTAATATCAAAATCATTTTATTTTTTTATCACCCAGATCCAGACCACTAATGAAGGCTTGGATGATATCACCACTGGAGACCATGGTTATAATGTGGTTCAGTATGGTTATGGTTTGATTAACCACACAGAGGAGGGCAGCACTGGATTTCCGATAGGTGTGGGCCATGGCACAGACCAGGCCAGTATTGCCATGCCTGTAAACCCTGGGCGAGCGCTGATTGTATTCTTTAGCCTGAGGGTGACCAACATGATCTTCTCAGAGGATCTCTTTAACAAGAGTTCCCCAGAGTACAAGGCTCTGGAGCAACGCTTCCTTGAACTGGTAAATGCCTAAATTTTACAATATTTGTCATTTTTAGTATTCCCAGTCCTGTGTGAAATTCTTTTGCTTGTAACATCAAATTGTACATTTCCATCTGTTCCCTAGCTTGTGCCCTACCTTCAGTCTAATCTGAGTCACTTTGAGAACCTGGAGATCCTGAACTTCAGGAATGGGAGCATTGTGGTCAACAGCCGGATGAAATTTGGGAAGCCTGTGGCTCGTGGCGTCACAACAACTGTCTATTTGATCTTGGAGGACTTCTGTAACACAGCCTACCAGACCATGAACCTGGCCATCGACAAGTACTCGCTGGACGTTGAGTCAGGTATGTTCTCACTGATACATAGTGATTTCATCAAGACAACAGCCCAGACAGCATCCACGTCTTGAGGTTTATGTCACAGGTCTTAAAGAATCTTAAAGAAATGGTTTCACATTTTGGAAAATTTTTGTTTTCTTGCCAACAGCCACAGTCCTTCTAGAAGCAAGTCTCACCTATCGGCAGCTACCTTGAAATACTTCCTAGCACTTATTTGAGCAATTGCTTCGAAGCTTTATCTAAATGAACCTTTTGTAATATTTTCACGTTAGTGTTGCGTAACTAACTCATGGTAAGAAGACAAATGGCTTATTTCCATAAATTTCAAACTCTTAGTTAATTGTCACCTTAGAAGATTGTTGTTACCTTTGAAAAACATGCTAGTGTGCAAAGGCCCAAGAAACCTTGCATTGAACCCCTGATGCGATGTTTAGCTAAGCTAGGACTCAGCTGGTGAATCTCATGAACAGATAAGCTGGGATGAGATGATCAGGGCTTTCTTGGACTGCAGCCATGTTGACACATATCATTATCTGCACTCTGTCTCACCGATTAGTGTGAGCAGAACTGCATTTCCTCATATGGTAACTAACTCCAGCTTTCTGTTTGCTTATATAAGTCAACTTGTACCATTTGTAGTTAGCTGTTTCAGTTTGTAATCCCTTCATAGTCCAAGTTCTGTCAACCCTTCTTATTTGAACAGGCTTTGGGTGCACACAGGTGAACGATGTATGTGGAAAGCAAAAGAGGAACTGCATTTGCCAAAATGCAATCTTGAGTTGTTGTCTGCTGAGGATTTAGCTTTTTATTACCTTTTTTAATGTATCTGCATATGTAAGCAATGACCAGTCAGATAGAAACAATAATCTTGGCCTGGCTATCCTATGGCTACGCCAGGCCCCAAAAAATTTGGCCATTGCCCTCAGACACTAAGTTATCACATTAGCTAATGGTGTGCTCATAGAAAAAATGTCTTTCTTGCAGTTTTACCTCAATCAGCACTTTACTCCTTTATTTTACAGGTGACCAGGCTGACCCCTGTAAGTTCCAGGCGTGTAACGAGTATGCTGAGTGTAAAGTGAACAAGTGGTCCGGGGAAGCAGAGTGCGTCTGCAATGCTGGGTATTTCAGCGTGGATGGCCTGCCCTGTCAGAGTATCTGTGAGCTGCAGACTGACTTTTGCCTCAATGACGGCAAATGCGACGTCATCCCCGGCCAGGGAGCCATCTGCAGGTGGGTGGGTGGTGGATTAGGGGAAGTGATCTGAGAGTGTGTGCGGGAAAGAGTGTCTGAGTTTGCAGATTTACAAGGCTAGTACTCCATCACATAAGCAGATTTTCAAGTGTTAGTTGGGTCTATGCAGTGGGCCAGAGTCTTCTAGTTTTAAAGCTGGTCTGCTTGGCTGGTACTTCAGTATGTCTTTTGTTTTTTTTCTAAATCTGGCTCCTCATAAACCTAGCTGGCCTTACAAATTATAGACATAAACAAGTAAATAAAATTAAGATTTTGTTTTATATCTTTGTTGGCTACAAAATACAATTAGTCATCTTCTAAGATTTATGCTTTGGCCAGGGTCAAAGTCAGCAAATCAAAGGTTTGGCAGTCCATATTCATTTATTTACACCAGAAGGCATTTATTGCCCTGTACATACATGAAAACAATAATGCTAAGATGTGATTAGCATTGTGACTCATTTTCCTGCTTCAGGATATCTCGTTTTACATTTCTGCTTAATGTGACAAGGTGGATAATATACACAGCCCTTTTTTTAATCTTTATAATGCCTTACATGTTTTTATTTTCTTGTAATTATCCAAAACATTCCTAAGGATTTTGTGTGATTAAGATTCTGTGCGTATGCTTCTATATCCAAACATGCAAATTTGCATGTGGTGTGTCAGACATGCCTAAGATGATGTGCCAATACTCCACATCAGTGACAGAAACATGTCCGGTGGCTCTGTTCATACTTTTGTATGCGGTGTGGTTAACTTGAGTGATTATGAACAGACAAAGAGGGGCCTTTGTTCCAAGATGAGTGCTAAACATTTGTTTCACACCCACTACCACATCATAAAACACACAGGCAGCTCCAGATGCTGCTGGATTGTTATTTATCACACATTGTCCAACAAAAGTATTGTGTTGCTCTGTGGAGACACGAAACAAATGTGACGAGCATTTATTCCTAATGAGGTGTTAATGATTTAATGACTTGTCTTCAGTGATCACTTTCATTTCTTTTTATTCAATTAAGGTAAAATACATTATAACATGATGTATGATGGGCTGCAACAATTTCATCTGCTGTTTCCAGAGTGCTTCTTGTGTTTCAGTTTTGACAAATTTCTAATGTCATCTCCAGGTGTCGTGTCGGGGATAACTGGTGGTACAGAGGAGAACACTGTGAGGAGTACGTATCCGAGCCGCTGGTTGTCGGCATAGCGATTGCCTCTGTAGCTGGCTTCCTATTGGTAGCCTCCGGAGTCATCTTCTTCCTGGCCAGGACGTTACGGGATCAGTATGACAAGGACGAGTCAGAGGACCCCATACGGTGAGGAGTCCCAGTCACATACTATGTGTACCCAGAGAGTCATTTCAGCAACACGGAGCATATGAAGATTGTTTAATATAAATACATTTTGGATTTCTGCTGCACATTTACACGATACTGTTTTACAGCTGCAGTTGTGACTATACTTTTAGACTCGCTGCCTCTCTGTTGGATTTAGATTTTGTTCAATTAGTTATCACACTTGTAACAGAGTGGCATTTGTTTTTTTAAAAAAGGAGGGTAAATATGCTAGCCCTACATAGCATAGACCAACATATACACTTTTCATTGTATTCCATACCTGAGTATCAACATAATGGATATTTTGCAACCAGGCTTCAGTTTTTTATTTGAAGATGCATCCACTGAAGTTGCATTTAAAACCAAATCACCACAGTACAGTTTCACCTAAGGTTTGGAGCTGTATTTAATGTGCATGCTATAGTGACATACATTGTGTAAAATGTTAAAGATGATTTGGCTAAAATTTATGTGGAAAATTAACAGAACATCATTTTGTCAGCCAGCCTTGAATACAAACAAACCATACTTTTTTTATTTAATAGTGAACAGAAATAATTAAATTTAAATTTAGTGTGTCTGATGACTTGCTCTCCTCCATGTAATCAGCTTTAGCGAAAGCCTGGTTATTTTCTTTAGGGGACATAATAAGTTGAGAAATCCCAGGCCTGTATCCACAGTCAAAATTATCCACTGTACCATCTCTTTATCCTTCTTAACTTACAGCAGTACAGTCACCGTCTCCTGCTGCCTGGGTGTTTGGAGTCTGGTGTTTCAGTCGTCTTGTCCTGCTTTGCTCCTTTCTTGACTTTCTCTCTCTTTTAAAGACACACACACACACACACACACACACACACACACACACACACACACCAGGATTCCAGAGCTGACCATTGAGAATGACTGTGCTGACCTCATCTAATTAACTGATCAGATATGGTGCTGATCTATTTCTAAGAAGACTTAAACACATATCACATAACACATTAGACTTTCTGCTAGTCTGGAGTCTGAATTGCTGGCATAAACAGGGTGACTTATCTAAGTTTAATAAAGGTTATTCCACAATAATGTTTTATTTACTGAGACCCCCGGTGTCATGGATGAAGTAAATCATTGTGTGGCTGCAAGATATTATTGCGTAACCTTGAATTGGTGATGAATATGAATGTGTGTGTGTCTTAATAATGCGTGGCCACAAGATAACTAGTCTGTTATTTACTGACCACATTGGGTGAGTCCCATAATGCTATTATTACGCATGAATCATGCATAAATTTGTTTTAATTCCATTATAATTTGATTTTGGGATGCTTTATAATAAAATCCTGCAATATTCATATTCATAATCATAATTCTAGCATTCTACCTCATCACATATTATTGCAGTCCCTAGGCACACATTGTAGTCTATACAGTGCAACCAGCCCTCCCTCATTAGAGAGAGGGTGCTGTTTCAGCGAGTCAGAAACAGCAACCTCTCTGTAATGGACATAAGATGCAACAATGTGTCTGTTCACTTTGTCCTGCAGTGTAACATTGCAGCATTTTGGCCAGCAACATCTGTTTTTGTCATTATTTGAAGCTTCTACTAAACAACATTTGTTAAAATCATCCATGGCTTATGTGTTGTAATAGACCTATGGAGCTTGGCTATTGTAGTCACAACAGATTGCATATCTCATACCCACTCATCAATAAGACGTGGCTATGACTTCTCACTTCCATGTACTACTTACTCATGGCTATGAGTTGTTGATCATGTGGCCTTGCATTTCTTATGGCCAAGCGATAACATTTTTTGTCACCACAGGGCTCTTTTATGGCAGCTAGATATCTTTCCAGGCTTCCTGCTGGATGTGTGGCTCTATTTATCACCCTTTCTCCACCATGTGACTGACTTCACTGTTTGTGTGTCATTCTGTAGGCGAGCAGAGAGTCTCCCATCTTTAGAGAGGGCCACCAAGTACAACCCCATGTATGAGAGTGAGGCCACCACAGGCTACAGTCACTACTACCGCCGCTATCCTGAAGCTCCTGTGTACAGCAGTGCCAGCGCCGAGGCCTCCACTGACTTCAGCAGCGAGGAGATACGACACATCTATGAGAACAGTGAACTGACCAGGGAGGTGCGTGTGGGAACTACTGTCCACTGGTTGAATTAGAAGAGATATCCTGGTGACATTGATAGGGTGTTTGCTTTTTTTTTTTACCCCATTGCCTCTTTTATCTATTGGATTAGTAAGCAGAAGTCATTCCGAAGTCACTCTGTCTACTCCATACACATAAAACACCAAGCTTAAGTTTTTATAGTACAATCTGAAGACTGTTTGACTTGATTTTTGTGAGAGAAAAATGCTGTTGCAGTTTGAACTAAGGGCTGAAAAAGACAAAATATTTCAGTGCAGCTGGGAAATGTGTTTTACTCAATGGCATATCTGGATGGAAGTTACAGACCCAGGTCAACACATATCACTTTCCTTCAATACTTACACATTTTACCTGTCTAGGATCTAATTAAGTTTGTTTCTAACACCATCTGCCTTTTGTTGCCTTAAAATTCTTCGTAGTTTTTTTGTGATGTCATGTTTTGACTGAGCCACAGCCTGTTGAGTTTACTGTTTATCTGCCTGTGATGTAATGTTCCTTCTGGACTTATATCCTGTGTTTCTGTAGGAAATCCAAGACAGGATACGCATCATTGAGCTCTACGCTAAGGACCGGCAGTTTGCAGACTTTGTACGGCAGCACCAAGCGTAAGTGGCTCACTTGTTTTCCTCTTTTGGAGTGTGATGAGATAAAGAAACAGGCCAAACAAACCAGGATGTGAGGAGAAGGGGAAGTGAGTCTGAGATACAGGAGGCTGACAGGACACATTTATCATTCCTAAATCGCCACCAGCCAGACCTGGAACTGATACAGGGAGGCTTAAACCATTACGAGATGCAGACATTTATTCCACTGCCAGGTAGCCTGGTGATAGCATTTCCCTGTGGTGGTGATTGTTTTTAAGTCATATCTGGCGATAGATCACCTCCAAGCCAAGCTGAGTAAACTTGTGGGTGCATGTTTATGTGAATAACATAATTTATCTACCTCAAAAGATTAAAACTAATGATTATAGCTAATGTTACAGCATGGTGGCTCAGTGATTAGCCTCACAGCCAAAGGGTCCTGGCTTTGAACCCAAGCTGGGCCCTTTTGTGTGGAGTTTGCATGTTCTCCTCATGTAATGCTGCCCATCTAGGCCCAGGACATTCTTATAGAAGAGATTCTTAATATCAAAAGTTTCACTTCCTGGTTAAATAAAGACTAAGAATGTGTTTTTTTTTGTTTGTCTCTGCATGTGCTGCAGTGCTCTGGATACCCGCACAGAGAGCTTCTCTACGCAGATATGAAGCTGTCCTGTGAACAATGAGGTATTTCTTCTTTATTTGAACACTGCTTAGGGGATTTTTTTAAAACAATACTCCTCAGTATATTTGTTAAGAATGGTAATCAAGTCAGAAAAGATATGTAATTGTTATACATTTAAGAACATGACCAGAAGTTAATTTTGAACTTAATTAATAAAAATAAAAATATGGTGGATATCATTTATTTAAGGTTTGTATTGTAATTAATTTTTTTTTCAGTGAAGAAAATACAGATCAGCAAATTCAGGAACAGGGCAAACTACTATCTAGATATGGCACATAAGGCCAGGAAAAGAAAACATAAAGACGACTAGAGAAACCAAATCACGAACGGGGTTTAGCACTCCCAATTTATTGAAGGATTACTAGAGCAGATTTTATAGGTTGGTGTGAACCACACAGTAGATGGGAAGAAAGTGAGCATGCAGTGGGAAAAGATAATGATAAGTGCTGTCTTGCTTTTCCATTTTCAATGACCCATGGGTTACTGGGTTGCTGCAGATGTGGAAGAAATTAAACTTTTAAAATTGCAGTCATATGACTCAGGATTTAAATGATTTTCAAGAACTTGTTCAGCATTTCATGAAGTATGCTTATTTATACATTCGATCTTTTAAATTTAATATGGACAAACACTATATAAAACATCATATTGCTTTTTTTTTTTTTTTTAAACAAGAGGTTACGTGCCGCACTATTTACTAGTCTGGGAGCAGTTAAGTGGCTGCTGGATCCAGCTTCATATTTTGAATGGAGACTTCAGATTGAAATCAATCTTTTCATCTAACTGTCTCCAAAAAGTGAATTTACATATTTCCAACAATTTCAAACTATTCAAGGGTGGTTCACCAGTGTGCTCAGAGCATATTGTACATGAATCAAAGCGAAATAAGGCATTTCCTGAAGCTTAATGGTAACTTCATTTAGCTAAATCAGGACCATGTACTCAAACGTTAGAGGTACAATGTGTGAAGAAATTCAAAAGCAAAATGCAGAAGAAGGCTATATAGTGCATACTGTATATTATGTGTACCGTACTATATATTTTGGTAAAACCTTCATACTGACACTCCTCTTACCCTTCACAGAAACATGCCTCTGTTTCAAAACATCAAGCTCCCTGTCAAGACTGTCATCTTTTCTTTGCCACAATTCTCAGAGCCTGGACTGCACTGTTTCAAATGGACTGTCTTACAGCAGAATTCTCTTACAATCTCCACAATAAGTCTATGTCTCTCTCTGCCCGTGCGAGGCCAGAGGTGTTGATATTTTTTCCTCTATCCTCAGTGCCTTCTCTCGACTAGGTGAGCTTGCTGTGAAATCACAGGATGTGTTTGCTGCTTATTTACTGGACATTTCCCTGCAAGGAAAATTGGACCACATCCTGTTACTTGAAATTTTGACAGACAAATTACACCTAGTAGAATTTTTATTTAGTGTGGCATAATGGGTTCTTTTCATTGTGCATATGTGTCCATTCTTAAAAGGGAAGAACATAAAGTGTGATTATGTATATATTGTATATAACTGAACTGATATTTGTTGGGGAAGATTTTTCTCTTTACAGTAGGTATTCTCAGACAGATATTTACAGAGTGACTTATTTTTAGTAAATGGTGCTATTTTGATTTAAAAAAAACTCTTTGAAATATAGTGGTCTTTAATGATTCACCTTTACAGTTTGAAAGAAACACCAACAAATCAGGTATGTATATTTGGGTACTACTGTACATTAAAGGGATAGTTCAACATTTTGGGATATACACTTTTTCAGTTTCTGGTCTGACAGGCTGGAAGTAACCAGGCAGGTTTTAACATGTAACCCCAACAGGAGCAAAACAGCAGTGTTTTTATGTATAGAATCATTCATTTCATCTGGGAAATTTACTTGTGAAAGTGAAACCAGAAAGCTCACAGTGACTGTGGAATTCTGATCAGTCATTACAGAAAAAAGCTAAAAGGTCACAACATACACTATATGGACAAAAGTATTGGGGCATACCCCTTAATCTGTGAATGCAAATCAAGCACCTAGCCATGCAGTCTTCCTTCTAAAGAGCTCACTGAATTTGAGTGTGGTACTGTAACAGGATTCCACCGTTGCTACAAGTCAGTTTGTGAAATTTCTTCCCTCCTAGATATTCCACGATCAACTGTAAGTGGTATTATTGCAAAGTGGAAGTGTTTAGGAACCACAGCAACTCAGCAATGAATTGGCAGACCACACAAAGTTACAGAGCGGGGTCACTGAGGACCTTCAGAGTTCCAAACCTCCTCTGGCATTAACATCAGCACAAAAACGGTGCACCGGGAGCTTCATGGCATGGATTTCCATGACCGAGTAGCTCTTGTAGGTGTAATGTGTAGGTGCCCCAGTACTTCTGTCCATATAATGTATATAATTATTGAAGATTTCTTTCATTTTTAAAGCTGTCTGTAGAGATGATGCTTCACTATGTGCGGCAAAGGACAAAAAGCAAAACAAAAAAAAGTGAAGGTCATCACCATTTGAAAACAGTTTCTATGTGGATTTGCCTTTAGAGGTGCTCCAAGGTGGACTTTGCAAGCAACGGACAGAGCCAAGCAATGAATTTCTGCTTGTATCCAGTTTTTGTACAGACCTAATTTAAGTGGCTGCTAGCTGTAGCATTATATTTACAGATATTAAAGAGGTATTCATCTTCCTATCTAAATCTACTCCAGAAACAAGGTATATGACGAAATGTTAGATTATTACTTTAAAGTGGCCAAATGTAGTGATCTCGAAAATGTTAGAATGTTTCTGTTTCTGTTCATAAATGAGAAACTTTGGTGTTTGTTTATAATGTATGACAAGGCAGACGAGTGAAAAAACTATGGTGAGGGAAGAAAGACAGAGAGCATGAACCTTCTACAGCTCTGGGATCCAGAAATAAGTGAAAACACGTTTCAGTGGAAAAATGCTCCAAGGCAAGCGGCCCAGGGATTTGACCAAATGGTGTGCTTTCAGAAGTCAAATGCAATGCAACTGGAGGAACAGGAAAACTAGGAAAAGCAAGCTGATAAACAACATATGCTCTTTGGAAAGATGACCTCAAGCTGTGTCTTCTGCTGAAAGAAACTTTAAGGTTACCAGCAATTCTTAAAAAAAAAAGATCTGTCCTTTGTATACCTACTTGGCCATGATACTCTTCCTTAATCTGAAACGCTCTGACAGACTAATTCCAGTGCTTTCTTTGGTATTCTCATACGTTTCTCTCTGGATTTGTTGTACTTGACCCTTCTCGTCCCTTGAGTGGACCCTCACAGCTGCAGCTCAGATAATTTTTTATTTTGGCCAGTTTATCTGTTGATTCTGTTATAGGAGGTCACAATAAGATAATGTCACATATAGATAACATCCTAGCTTCTTGTTTACATGACACATTTATTGTCCTTGCTCTCCTTTAGATGTCTACGCATGTGAAAAAACACTGGTGAAACAGACTCCTGTGATATTGTCATGCCTTTTGCAACTTATGTTCAATTTCATTTGTATATGTATGCTTTTTTTTTTTTTGTCTGCATACAGTTTTGTCATCATGCTTCAACATCTGCTAACTGGATAAACAAGCCAATCATCACATACAGTGTTCTGTCATGAAAATAGCAGTTGTACTGTAGGATGTAAATCATGTGTGCTTTCAATATTTCAATATAAACATTTTCTTTTTATACTGATGACACCATGTTAACAGTGTTATCATACTGTGCAGCTGTGTAAATGACTAATAAAAAAAAAAAGTAACACGTGCAAAAATAAAATATTTTATTATAAAATGCAGAATCCAGTCCAGTGTGAAATGTAAAGAAGCGCATCTACTTAAAAATTTCCATTTCCATTTTGTACCAGTATTTTTCATTGTACATGCTACTGTATGCTACTGTACATTATCTCTATAAGATTTATTTACACAATCTACCCACAAAAAAATACGATGTCATTGATTTTACTGCCAAATGTAACCCTATTTGAATCTAGTCAAAAGAAGATTGTCATTTACACTTACCAGCTACTTTGTTAGGTACACCTGTTCAGCTGCTTGTTAATGCAAATATGTAATCAGCAGCAACCCAATGCATTTAGGCATGTAGACATGGCCAAGACGACCTGCTGAAGTTCAAACACAGCATCAGAACAGGGAAGAAAGGTAATTTAAGTGACGACAGACATGAAATTGGTTAAGACAACAACATCAAAAGGAGGAGGTGGGTTGCAAAGTGACTTGCAGATGTGCAGCAACTGTTGGCAGGCAGGTTAAAGCAGCTTGAATTGTGTGCCTTATATGGCATTTGCCAGTTGGATATGAAGAGGGAATATAGAAGAAGCTGAGCCACCACATGATGTGGGCTGGCATTGGGATCACTTTTTATCAGTTGATCTGCCAGGACTGAGAGGTGAACTTGATGTTGTCTGTCTGGACTATGTCTATCAAAATGCTGCCTACATGTTAACACAGCTGTAATGACAACAATCCTAAAACAGACATAATAATTCCCTATCTAACACTCTGAACACTACTATTCAGCATAATTACTCCCTTTTGCTTCTGAGACTTTGCTGATAAAACTTAAATTAAAAGTCTGAGTATATAAGTTGCATTCTGAATATGGGATTTTTTATTTGGAACAGACACTTAGATATTAATACTTTTAACAATTCTTCCATCACTGCTTGCAAAGTGATTTTGCTCATAATTTTAGTTCCTTCTAAAGAGTACGAGGCTATCCGAGATGATCTGAAGAGCAGGTTAACCTCAGCATTATAGGTCTGTCTGCTGCATGAGAGTTTCTATAACAGTATATATGAGTAATCAGCCTGTGACACACACATATATACAGATGTGCCAGGATATGGCTGTGTAATTTTACGCCTATGCACAAGCCCAGGACATTGTGTAAGCATACCATTAGTCTGGTGAAACAATACAGTTCTGAACAGTGTGTCAATGTACTGCATTCATAAAAAAATTGGATCCAGATGCCCCCTTTTTTGTTATGTTTTTAGTATGAGCTATTGTTCCAGATTTGGTGTGGTTTGGTGAGGTCAGTGGGTGTGTTGGTGGCCAGGAGTAACATAATTTAATTTTAATATTAGAAAATCTAAATCACCATGGTAATCAAGAGGGAGGGTGTGTCTACTTTGGGTCTCAGCATTTAAAATATTAATGACGGATGAAGAATGGGAAGGAACGCTGAATGGCTCTAGACTGGTCCAGTTTGGACTGTTTACCAGTATGATATTGCTTCATAGCAGGGCAACATGTGTGAACAAAGGGAAAATATGCTTCCCATGGTGAGATACTGAGCTAAGTTTGAAAGAGAACACCAAGTTATTTCAGGTTAAGACTGACAAACAGATGAAAAATTCCAGCAGTGAGGGAAACTCCTAAACCACTGCGGCTGACGTCTGTTCATCTTCCTGCCAACTATCTGGGTGTGTAATTTATGACAAACCAATTTCTTTGGGAAAAAACTTTTTAAGTTACGAAAACCTCGTAACCCTGCTGTATGAGTAATGATGGCAAAATTAGGAGTAATAAATGCTTATCTTGACCATTTGGTGGCTTTGGGTGAAGACCAGGGGGTGTTGGTGCCTATAAAATCTGAAAGAAATAAAGAAATGGTGAAAATTACATTCAGTCTCTAGACTAGATGGCTATTTTTTTTTTTTTGCTTTTTTTTTGGTAAAGTTTCTCTGTAATTAAACATGAGATCAAATTAGGACTCATTTACATTTGTAAATTACATTTAATTTACTGTTACATATCCTTACATTTAAGAAGAAAACTAGAGAATATTTTGCATTTTTGTTTATAATTACTGAAATTATTAGTAGATTACCAACATAGTTGAAGACAGATTTTCTCCGGATTGATTACTTATTTCATGAAATGATACTGGCTAATAATTTTTCGCATAAATTCTTTTATTTTGTTGTCATGACTCTACAAGTTTTACAGGGCTTTCTAAAATTAGTGAAACAGCACCCCCTCTCGACTGTAACGCGAGTAACAGTCAGCCGGCGTGTGGTCAAAACTGGTACTGCAACCCTTACTGAAGTCTATCTAAGAGAGAGTGGGTGAGCTAACTACCTGTGAAAATTATGAATTAAATTATCAGGTGCGATAAGTGCCACGTCTGCGAAATTGTGGAGGAAAAAAAATCTGGACTTAAATGTGAATCCAGTCAGTCTGTGGTCGCATTGTTAACATAATAAAGCTAACAAAGCTTTTTTTTTTTTTTATAAGATTGTTTAGCTAGCAGTGTTGGGGTGCTGTCAACAAATAAAGAAAATGGACTTTAACGTCAAATAGTGAGTTACATCTTTCTTTCCCAATGACTTAATGTGTATTTGCGAGTGTTCATGTATTTTAAAGTCCTTACAGAGCTAAATGGTGTTTTTTTCCTTAAAGTAAAATAACCAACAACGTTTATAACCATTGGTGTGAAAAGTCAATGCTGTGTGTTCAAATAAATTAACACTGTATTCTAAAAATAGAATAGAGATATTTGAAATATTGCTACTGTACAATAAAGTAGAGTGTGCAAATTAAGAAGTAGAGTGAGCTTGTGCATAGCCAGGATCAGTGTCAGAGAGAGTCCTTATATAAATGAACTGAAATGGGTAGGAATGATTTCATATATCTGTCCTTATTGCAGCGGAGTTGAAGAAGCCTGCTACTGAAAGCACTCTGCTGTCTGACTACTAGGTCGTGATGGTGCTGTGAGGTGTTGTTCAGTATATTCAGCAGTTGTGCAACATCCTTTGCTCATTAACTAACTGTTGGGGCTCCACAGTGGACCTTAGCACTGAGCCAGCCTTCCTAATCAGCTTGTTCAGCTTCCTGGTTTCGCTGGCTCTGATGCTGCAACCCCAACAGATAGCTGCAAATGAAATTGCATTGGCAACATGAGACTAGTAAAAAATGTGCAACATTTTACTGCATACATTAAAAGACCTAAGCTTCCTCAAGAAGTAGAGTCTGCTCAGGTCACTTCAAATGAGGAAAAGTCAGTGAAGTACCTAGGTGATAAAGCAGTGATAAGTATATATATTTTTTCTTGTTGGATTAAAAGAAGAGCCTCTGTGGTCATTTCACATTTGTCATGTTTCAATACTACAGTGAATACTTGACATCTCAATGTATGATTAGAAAGCCTTTTGATAGATCTTTATATCTTGTACCCCACAAAAACCTTTAATGTGGGTGATGTTGACTAAATGCTCAATTGCTAAGGACAGTAATGTGTTACAGGAAGGTGAACGTAAATGGGTCTCTTGTCTTTCTGTGTCTGCCTCAGCAACAGCAAGTAATCCTTCTGGTAAGTCTGCAGAGGTGTTAGTTAATGTCTAACTAAGTCTGCCACTTTTTTCCTCATGTCTGTGCAAACTCCTGTCAAGTTTCCTGATTTATGAGCAGGTAAATAGCAGAGTAAGTGGACAGTGCAACCCTGGCCCTCACCAGCATATTATGAAACACATTGCGGAAGTTACTGAGTTTATCTCCTGTACCTGTGAAAAAGAGATTCCCACTTACTGAAGTTGTTTCCTACAGATAGGCTGGTGGTGGACACTTGCTACTCGTAAGATTTGTAATCATTGCTCTTACAGCTAGGAAGGTTTTTGTTGTTAAAGGTCTTATAAAAGTGTGATGTCTGCAGGCAGGTCAACTTTAATGACATTTTGCTGCAGCAAGTTTTCTTTTATCCTTTTTGGAAATCATCATTAACTTTGTATGGATTTGTATAGGGATGTCATTCCAGAATATCAGACTATTTAAAATTTTTTATTGGGTAAATAAAAAGCAGGAGCTGATATCCCTGTCAGTCTCAGCTCCTGCTGTACCATTCAGAGAGCCACAGCGCCCAAATAGTTTGTGTACTGTGTGAAAATCTCTGGAGCCAAAGAAATGGTGTTCGGGTCAACCCTAGACTTTTATGATTAAGTTGTAATAGAACTTTATCACTTCTAATAGCAATTTCTCTTTCTTTATTATTCAGTCTCTCCTGCTTCTTTCACCAGGTCCCCTCTTGTCATCACACTTTTTCTCTCTGTATGCCTGATCTAGACCCATAATTGTTTCCAGTATGTCTCTTGTGGGAGTGTGTGTGAAGGATGGAAGATGAGAGTAAATCAGATCAAGGAGAAAGAGTCAGAAAAGGCACATGACTGGATTACTTCTCTGCTTCAGCCCACATGCTTCACCAGCAGTGTATTGCATGTAATGGGTGACCAAGAGTTCATTGGCTGATATGTCACCTTTAACTTTTTGCAAGTTCCACTGGCCTGATGGACATTGCCACAGGCCACAGCCTGCCCGATCTTAAAAGCAGACCAAGCACCTCATTGTTAACAGACTGCTGTAACTGAATTAGCATTACTTAGCTCACTGTTTTGTGTCTCTTTAATTGCTGTCAAGGCATACAAAATTGTTACCTGTGGGTGAACTAGTGAAACATTTGGCTGCTTATACTTGTCCAGTATTTTTTTTATTTTATTTTATATCTAATGTTTCTATGAGTGGGTCTCTGTTTTGTTTGTTTCATCATAAGACTGCTCACTAATAAACATGGACAATGTCTGAAGTTAACTTTACTAGTACATGCGCAGTATTGTTTGTTTTGTTTGTGCTGGTGGCAAAGTGATACGCTTAATCACACTGAGAAAAGTTAAAAAATAAAAAAAGAAAAGATAAATATGGGACTGATTGTATACATTTTTGTGGATCCCCTGCAATGCTCAGGTCCTGCTCTACTATATAAATGTCATTTTAGTCCATTGCTAGGTGGTTGCCAGACAATGTAATGACATTATAATATATCATAATATTCAAGTTTTGTGGACATAATTTGGTGTTATTGTCGTGAAGTGAATGTGATGCTTTTATAATGTGTTATAGGTGCATAAATGCTAATAATGGGTCATTTTAGCCTGTGGTAGGTGGTTGCTAGGCAACACAATGACATCATAATATCTGTTATACATAAGAACATTCAGGGGCCTAAGAGCTATCTGTGTGCCAAGTTTGGTCGCTCACCTCCTGATTGCATAGGAGGAGTTTGCGGACAGACAGACAGACAGAGACTTTGTGTATTATAATAACAGATGGCTTGCTTGCCAGTGGAACTGGCCAAGTTAATTTTTTTACCAGCCAAAATAATACATTTCCTTTTTGTGTCATTAATAGTAATATTATTAGTAATGACTGAGCTAAGATAGTCTTTAAAAAAAAAAAAAAAACTCAAGGAAGAAGCCAGAGCAAAATCTGAGGCAAAAAATATTGTAATATATTATTGGTTAATCAATTCAAGCCTAAATGCATGGAGTGTTCTTCTAAAACTTATACCGCGTGTATTTGCTATTAAACATACTTAAACATTAAACATACTTAAGGATCAAACATAAAAGTAGATTTGAAGGTTTTCCTCACTCTTTGCTGTATTGGACCTCTGCTCCATGCTCCATGAAATTCCATAAATGTGTCTCACTCTGTATTTGATTTTCCATAAAAACCTTTTTGGAGCCTAATGCTGACACCTCTCTCAATCTTAGGCTGTAGATGGGCTTCAGCCAGGTGTCAATCAGGTAGAATATTGGAACCTGCTATTGTGCTTCATATAATTCATTATAGAGTTTAACCTATCTCCCTTGGATGTTACTATACTGGAGTTATGCAGGCCTCTGGAGATGCATTTAGCAAAACAGCGTGTTGATTTCATTTTGTTGTTGCATCCCTCATTTTTCAGCCTGAATCAATTTTCTCATCCACAAATCCAAATCTGAACATAATTCCAGTGTTTTGACAATTAAAGTGATGTATTGCATTTTGTGTGCGAGAGTCCTTTTTCTTGCTTGCCGGTCACTGCCAGGGGCTTCTCTCTCTCTGTCACCCTGAGACCTGGTGTTTTGTGAGGTAACCTCTCTGAGAGTGATTTATACCGCACAGATGTTCTGGGATGAGCTCTTGGGAAGTAGTTCAGTGTCTGTGTGATGAGTGTAATGCCATTAGCTGTGAAACAGAGGTGTCCAAAAAAGTCAGAAAGGAAAACACTTAAGATACTGTTTTCTGCTTTTTTTTTCTCTTCAGGGGAATGTGATTTTATCCTTTGAGCATCCAAAGCAAGGCAGATGAGTGCAGTTATTCTATTTGACGGTCCAACATTTTTGTCAAAGTCATATAGCCTTGTTGGAATAATTCAAACCGCACTCTGCTTGAGGGTAAAGCTGTGTCCACACAGAAAATACTTCAGCTGTGCTTCTAAGTTGATCTCACACAAGTCTGACCCTCCAATCCAGCTGTCTACACAGGTGGCATGGATTTTAGAGTAGATTTGACCTTGCAGGAAGTTATTTTTCTTTGATCACATTGATTGATGTTATTCATTTCCATGTAGTAAGTGATGTTTTAAGATTAATTGCTATACTTTCAGTACAGAAGCTCAGGTTTATCTTAGAATGAAGGTCTTTCTGTCAAAAACGGCTCTTATTGTCATCCTTCTTTAATCAGGGGTAAATTTGGAGCAGGATTTTTGGCAGCAACACTAACCAGCTGACTATTTTTAAGTATCACATTTTTTGGCACTATTTGTCCCTTTGTTTTGGTGATTGTTGGTATGTTGTTCAAACACTAAAGACTCAGTCATAGGCTGGAATAGTCACAGGTTCTTTAAAAGAAAAAAAAAAACCTTTGATGCTGTGAAGCGTTTGTTCCCAGTGACATAAAACATGCAAAATTAATACTTTTTTTCCAACTCTTTTTTCCAATTACATTCCTTTTCTGTTACATGTGAGTAATGGAGACTGTATTATTTATAACTGAAGTGGAAATGCTAAATCAAGAGTGTGAAAAACACGATCTCAGCTGTCTTGTTCCAGACTTTCTGTCAGCAGAGTCCTCCTCGGGGGTGAGTGGGAATAAATGGCTCACAGGGGAAAGGATGCAGCAGGGAACTCCTCTGGCCCATCAACATCTCAGCCTATGGAGGGAGACAGGTATTCCTTGTCTGGAATAGGAAGAAGCTGCTCACATAGCCCCTGAGCTCATTGTGTCATGTTAGACTTTAGTGGCCACACTGCTAAATGCTGAAAATAAGGAAAAAATGTATTCCCTTATGACGAATGAATGCAAGGTTATAGTACCTTTATGATATCTGGATCTTTGCTGTTTTGGTTGCAACATTCTGCGCCGTGCTCACTGTTAATGAGGGAAGACTGTCGCACAAAGACGCGTTGAGATCAAAGTTTCAAACATCCTTCCTTATTTAGTGAGCTTTGTGTGGAATTACAAACCTCTGTCATTCCTAAGGATTGTGTTTATAACTTTCAAGGACAGAATTTCTATGTGTAGCCAAGTGGCAGAAGGTTTCCACTTTGGTGGTCTCAGGATCTCGTCTCTGCTTTTTGCGGATGATGTAGTTCTGTTGGCTTCATTGGGCGGTGACCTCCAGCTTGCACTGGGGTGGTTTGCAGCCGAGTTTGAAGCGGCAGGAGAGAGAATCAGCACCGGAAAAGGGTGGAGTGCCCACTCTGGGTCAGGGATGAGTTGCTACCCCAAGTGGAGGAGTTTAAGTATCTTGGGGTTTTGCTCATGAGTGAGGGGAGAGGGGAGTGGGAGATAGACAGATTGGAGCTGTGTACGCAGTGATGCGGTTGCTGTACTGATTTGTTGTGGCGAAGAAAGAGCTGAGCATGAAAGCAAAGCTGCTGACTTACTGGTCGATCTACGTTCCTACCCTCACAGATGGTCACAAGCTCTGGGTAGTGACTGAAAGAATGAGATTGGGGATACAAGTGGCAGAAATCAGCTTCCTCCGAAGGGTGGCTGGGCTCTCCCTTAGTGATAGGACTCAGTGGAGTGACTCAGTAGAGCTGTTACTCCTCCACATTGAAAGGAGCCAGCTGAGGTGGTTCAGGCTTCTGACTATGATGTGTTCTGGGCACCACCTAGGTGAGGTGTTCTGGGCATGTCTTATGGGAGGGGGCGCAGGGACAGATCCAGGACACACTGGAGAGATTATATCTCTCGGCTGGCCTGGGTATGCCTCTGTGTCCTCCATGAGCTGGAGGAGATGGCTGGGAGAGGGAGGTCTGGGCTCCTCTGCTTAGACTGCTACCCCCATGGGCCGGCCCCGGATAAGCAACAGAAAATGGACGGATGGATGGATGGATGGATAGATTGATTGGTATCCTTTTTAAGTGTAGTTCATCTGTGATGAAACAGTGTAAAATCAAAGTCAAAATATGATCAAAGCCAAAGCTGAACTTCCGTTTGCTATAACAGACTTTTGATCTTGACAGCTCATGCAAAACCACAGAGAGCCAAAGTCTTGACATTTCAGGGTGAGATGGCTTCAGTAATTCCATTCACTTCAGCTATCATATTTTTTAGCCATGATTTCTGAAAAAATAAAGTGTGTTCCGGTGTTTACTTTCAGACAATTAATCACCACTTCAATAGCTGTGCTCTCTCAGAGTGAAATCTTTGCGATTTTTAAGAAAAACAATCATTATATTGTAAATACAGAAAAAAAAGCTACAGAACTGTTAAATAAAAACGCGTTTTTAATGTTTTTTAAGCAAATACCATTCCTAACTTCCCTTGACATATGATAGAAGATACCATTTGGATACCACAAACCATTTTCATAATACATTTGTTGACTTAATGATTACTTGTCAAGAATGAAAAAGAAAACTTCCCGCAAGGTAAAATCAGTACTTGAAATCAGTACTTTAATATGATTTTTATATTTACTTAACACATTTTTTTATGTTGTGAGTTAATGGAGGATGGTTGACCTTTTGTGATATCTCTAGTTTTCCCTCTCTTTTTAGGTTTTCACATCTGTCAGCCAGCATTGTTTTCTCAACACAAGCAGCTCGATGCTCTGGGCCTCGCCTTGTGTTTTTATTTTTTATGTATTTTTTTTTGTACAGTTAAACAGGAATGTGAGCTGGCTGGATAAATACTGCACAGGTGCAGTAAATAATTTACAGCATAAAATAGATTTAATATATAATGAAATCCGCTAATAATCAAAAGATGACTTTGATAAGCCTTTTTGTTAAGTGCTTGGCTGTTTTAAAAAGGTATAAAAATTAACAGCAGGAGACCCCAAAGGCATATTACTAAACATCCTCATACCTGCTTGGTGTGAAATTGAGATGAAAACCATCTTGACACATAAATACTCAACTCACATAAAAATATAGAAATATTTAAATAGAGATTATTTGAAAATAATTGAACATAATTTATAGAATTACAGAGTCTGAATAATAAACTGTTTAATAGTTAGAGTCCGATGAAGCTATAAGACATGCAGAGCAGAGCCCCAACAATGGTTGGAAGTACAGGGGCGCAGGTGGACACTTGGATGAGGAGTGATCAGGATGAGATGAAGATGGGGAGGAGGCGGGTTGCATGAATGAGAGTCTGAAAGGTAGAATGACAGAAGAGCACTGGGAGGCTTTCACACTCACATTGTGCTCCTCTCTTTTACTGTTGGGGCAGGCTCCCTCTTTTGTATCAGGAAAAATATTTTTTAAAATCTATAAAGTCATCTGCCAAACCATGAAAATTACAAGCAGATACCCAGCAAACATTTCGACGCTGAATAGGCATCGGATGGCCATGTTTTCTTGTGCCAAGAGGACAAGTCTAGTTCCTGGCCTCTCGCTCCAAGGACCACCTTTTGTCCTGCTGAGCTGTTAGCTACTGAAGTGTTCTCATCACAGGGTTTATAATGCTGACATCCAGAAGCAGAGGAATGATGGCTGTGACAGTCCAGACACGTTATGTTCACTAACCAACAAATGAGAGTGTTTGCAGTTTTATTTTTCTTCCATCATACCACATGTTATCTGCACAGTTTTCACAGAGGAGGTAACATCACAGTTTCACCCATGTTTGCGGAGTAGAAACCCAGTGTGAATGAGTTTATGCTTAGAAAGATTCCAGCAAATGAGCATGCACACACACAATCATTAAGTTAACTCGATCTGATGCCACTATAGTAAAATCTGAGTGGTTCCTACCTCTTAAAGAACAATTTTTTTTTCACCTCTTAGTATTGTTATAAAACAAATAATGACATAATAATACAATTTTAAAAACAGTTTACATAACACCACAAATATCAGAACAAAAGCCTGTATATTACAAAATTAATCCTTTTGCCAGGAATATTTGGAAAGTAAATTCTTTGGAAGGAACAGTTTCACAGGAAGTTACTTCACATAAAGAGCCCTGCATATAAAGTGTGTGAGCTTTGGAGTTTCTCGTAGACAGATACTGTTACCGCTGGATAAATCCAGACTAGCTGTTTTCCCTCTGTTTCCAGTTGTTATGCTAAGCTAAGATAGCTGAGTGCAGGCTCTGTTTAAAATAAGAGGAGACACATTAAGGAAGACATGTGATCTCACTTATGAAGCGCTTCAGAGGGAGGGTGAAGGAAAGCAGATTCTATACAATTGCTCTGTTTCAGTCCCAGTTTGTTTTGCTTGGCCCTTCCATTAAAGTATTTCTTATCATATCTGTGGTCCAGATACATTTAGATTTTAGATACATGGAGGAAATCATAACTTACCAACAAATCTAACATAGGAAAAAAAAATCATTCTGAGCTCAACAGAACGGGATGTTTTACATCAGCAGTGATTACAATACTCATTTGAAAGAATCACATGGTTCACTTAGCTTTTTCCTCACAGATCTGTTCTCCCCTCTAACTTCCTTCTCCTCTTGTCCTGCCTCCTGTAATCACCCAAATCTCTTTTATCTTTTTTATTGTCTACATCTCCTTGTTAAAAAGGATATTGCAGCCTATCCAGTTCTTCGCTGTGTTAAAGTCCTACTGACTTGGTGGCATATAAGTTATATACACAATATCCCTGATCTTATCTTAACCTTCGACAATTTAACCTCAAATGAGGGAGAATTACTTTCAGTTGTGTTTTAAGAGATTTTTGTAACAAGCAGTGCTATAAAATAAGTTGCCTAACTTTACTTGAGATCAATTCTCCACTGTCATAATAGATTATTGATACCATTTCATTTGCTTTATTTCACATGATCTCATAATTTTTAGGCTGAGGCTGTTGCAGTTTTTTTTAAATACAATAACAAAATCGCCCCTTGAAGTTGACACGTTGTGGTTTTACTGGGGATTATGTATCAGACTGTTTCTTGGTTGAGTGCACTGACTTCCTGCTTGCTGGGTAGATAACCAGCAGAGATGCCAGAACAAAACGCATAATTAAACAGAAGCCAGCATGTGGTTTGTGTGGGGGATTATGTTTAAAAAAACAAAAAAGACTAGTGTGTGTTTCATTGTTTCGCACATCATTAGATTTGGGGGTGAAGTTGGGGAGTAGTATTTGCACACGTGTATGTGTATCCTTGTATATGGCCACACGTGCGCTACACATGGCATCTTAAGTAAATTATTAAATAATTACAATTAAGTTTCTCTTCTACAATTATTTTGTCTGCCACAAACTGTGACGCTGGGATGGGATCCTCTCTGGGGAAACAGCTGACTTTGAGTGCAACAACAACAATAACGGCATGGCAGGTGAGTAGCGAGCAGGGAAAACACAAGATAAGAAGAGCCAGGGCTAGCTGGTTAGCAGTGACTGAACGTTCAAAATTAGAGCGAAGGGGTAGGAAAAAAAAAACTCCCAGCAAATTGAAAGTATAATAAATACCTGACATATTTTTTTGTCTATTTTATATGATATATGTGCTGTTACGTAGCATGAATAAAGGCACATAGTTTTTTTCTCTCTCTGTTCAGTTTAGGAAGTGATGAGCTTCTTAGCTGGTGACCTTGAACCATCCCTTAGTTACGCTGCAATATGCCTAGGCTGCTGGGCGCTTCCCATGATGCACTGAGCATTTCCTCTTCATCACTTCCTTTCACTCTCCATGTGTTTATACACCACTTGCATTTAATCATTAGTTATTATTAAACTCTGTCTCTCTCCCATAGTGTGTCTTTTGTCCTGTCTCCCTCTGCTCCCTTCTGTTTCCCCTCACCCCCAACCGGTCGCGGCAGATGGCTGCCCCTCCCTGAGCCTGGATCTGCTGGAGGTTTCTTCCTGTTAAAAGGGAGTTTTTCCTTCCCACTGTTGCCAAGTGCTTGCTCATAGGGGGTCGTCTGACTGTTGGGATTTTCTCTCTAATATTGTAGGGTATTTACCCC
>VUQI01057641.1:0-13291 GCA_015106735.1 Paratilapia polleni
TGGAGTCCCAAAGCCTGATGTCAATGACTTTGTTTCTCAGCTGTTTGTTTAGATCGTGGCATGATGTGTTGCTTTTTGAGATCTTTTAGCCTACTTCACTTTGTCAGACAGATTCTGTTTAAGTGATTTCTTGATTCAACAGGTATATAGAACCTATATAAAAGAAGGAAAATACCGTCCTCACGTACAACAGGTGCTCAAAAAGGAGTGGGAAGAAGTGACACTTATGTACTCCCACCCCCTTCACATACGTATTTATAGCTCAATCATGTTGTCGTGCAGCTGTTTCCTGAATATATTCATTTAAACATACTGTCATTATCAATATTACCATATACATAATAAATAAATAATAAAGTACAAAAAACAAACACCCATTTTTAGTAACAATAATAGTAATTATTATATTAGAAATATCTATATTGAGAACACAGCTTGTAGATTAATGCTCCCCCTCGTCCCTGTACTGCATAAAAACCATATCTTCATACACTGATTTAAATTTGTGGATATTTGGACATTGCTTGTGTTTAGCACCTAACCCATTCCACAATTTGACCCCACACACAGAAACACAAAAACTTTTCCTAGTAGTTCTCACCATCTGCACTTTAAAATCCTCTTTCCCCCTCAGGCTGTAACCCCCATCTCCCTGGGTGAAAAGGTTTTGAATGTTGACTGTTAATAGGTTGTTTCTAGCTCTAAATATTATTTGTGCTGTATTGTAATTCACTAGGTCATGAAGTTTTAGTAATTTTGACTGTAAAAATAATGAGTTTGTATGTTGAAGATACCCAGCTTTGTGTATGATACGAACTGCCCTTTTTTGTAATATGAAGAGTGAATTTATCGTATTCTTATAATTATTTCCCCATACCTCTATACAATAAGTTAAATATGGAAGAATTAGAGAACAATACAAAATACAGAGTGAATTATGGTCTAGAACCTGCTTAATTTTATTTATGATTCAGATGCTTTTGGACACTTTGTTTTGTACCTGTCTGATATGTGGCTTCCAACTGATTTTATTGTCAAGCATCAATCCTAAGAATTTAGTCTCCTTTACTGTTTCAATGTTTTCATTATCTATCTGTATTTGTAATCCATCTTTCTCTTTATAGTCACCAAACATCATTACTTTTGTTTTGCTTAAATTTAGTGATAATTTATTACTATCCATCCATTTTTTAAACTGTCCTAATTCATTATTTACCTTATTAATAAGTTCATTATAATTATTCCCAGAGCAAAATATATTAGTATTGTCAACAAATAGTATTCATTTTAATAATTTAGAAACTTTGAACATGTCATTAATATACAGTATATGTTAAACAGTTTGGGGCCCAATACTTACCCCTGGGGGACTCCACAGGCAATTTCCATATACCCAGATGTAAATTCTCCCATCTTCACAAACTGTTGTCTTCCAAATAAATAACTTCTGATCCAGCTCAGTGCCACTCCCCTTATGCCATAAAATTGTAATTTGTTTAGTAGTATTGAGTGATTAACTGTGTCAAATGCTTTCTTAAAATCAATAAATATTCCAACTGCATATTGTTTTAGGTCCAATGCATTTGTTATTTCTTCCATTGCTTCAATTATTGCCAGTGATGTTGAACTCTTTGCTCTGAATCCATACTGACTTTGGTTGATTAAATCATATTTATTTAGGAATTTTTCTAGTCTACTGTTAAAAAGTTTTTCCAGGATTTTTGAAAACTGTGGGAGGAGTGATACTGGCCTATAGTTTGTGAAGAGGTGTTTATTCCCTTGCTTAAATAATGGTATTACCTTCGCAATTTTCATTTTATTTGGAAATGAGCCAGTTAGGAAAGATAAGTTGCAGATGTATGTTAAAGGTTTTGAAATACCATCAATTACTTTTTTTTACTAATGCCATATCAATACCATCGCAGTCAGTAGATAGTTTGTTTTTACACTTATTAACAATAGATTTTACTTCCAACTCATCCACTGCAGAGAGAAAAATTGAATATGGATTATTTCCAATTAAAGTTTTGCTTATAGTGTCTCTTCCATGTTCTGGAATCTTTGCTGCTAAATCTGGTCCAACATTTACAAAAAAGTCATTAAATCCATTTACTACCATATTCATATTAAAATTGTCACCACTGTTGTCAATAAAATACTCTGGATATGTTGTTTTCCTTGTACCATTTTTTCTTACTGTTTAATATGTCCCGGACTCCTTTTATATTATTCTTGTTCTCATTTAATAATTTCCTATAATATAATTTCTTACTAGCTCTTATCACTTCAGTTAACCTATTTTTGTACGCTTTATATCTATTTTCAGATTCTTTAGTTCTCAATTTAATAAAGTTTCTATAAAGATTGTTTTTCTTTTTACAAGCATTTCGTAGCCCCTTGGTTAACCATGGACAATTTTTATAGTTATAATTTCTATTAATCACTTGAATTGGGCAGTTTTTATCATATAATAATTTAAAAGTCTCTATAAATTTGTTATAGGCTATATCCACATCTTTCTCTCTATAGACCTCATCCCAGTCTTGAAGTATTGAGTCATCTTTTAGTGCTTTAATTGTTTCCTCTGTTCGTATTCATTTCTAAATATCTTTTATACATGTTTTTCCCCAGTAATTGCCCCCATTTTTTCCATAATAGGCCTCTACCAAAACAAACACTGGTAAGTGATCACTAATATCGTTTATTAGTATACCACCTACTAAATTGTGTGTGATAACATTTGTAAAAATGTTGTCTATTAAAGTTGCACAGTGTGAAGTTATTCTTGTGGGTTTTGTGATTTTTGGAAATAAGGTTAAACTATACATTGTGTTTAAAAAATCTTCAGTTGATTTATGTTGCTTAAACTTCATAAGATCTATATTGAAGTCCCCACAGATGAAGATTTTTTTGACACGTTTTTGTGTACATCTTCTCCATACAGTCTTTAAAGTTGTCCATGTCTGATCCAGGTGCTGTATACATTCAATGTACAATGATATTCTTCCTTTCTTCGATTATAATTTCAATTGTTAAACATTGCATCACCTTTTTAAGTTTCTGTCAACCTACAATGCTACCCCCCCACCACCACCACCACCACCACCATTGTTACATTTTGTGTTCTGGGTGTACATCTCATACCAATATAAATCAAAGTTTGCATCTTTATTGTTATTAATCCAAGTTTCCGAGATGGGACAAGGGGGACTGGACAGTGTGCTCCAATTATGGGGGGGGGGTCACATTCCTGAGCCTTCCTGGGAAGGTCTATGCCAGGGTACTGGAGAGTACGATTCCGTCCTTTAGTCGAACCATGTATTCAGGAGGAATAATGTGAGGTTTGTCCTGGTCGCAGAACACTGGACCCACTCTTCATCCTCTCAAGAATATTCAAGGGTGCGTTGGAGGCATTCATCCTCATCCCTCAGGGATGGGGGTGCTTCAGGAGTTCAGTGTATTTGGCCCATTATTATGGGCCATTCGGTCCCTGTACAACTGCAGTGAGAGCTTGATCCATATTGCTGGTAATTTGTCAGACCTGTTCCCACTGGGTGTTGGACTCTGCCAGGGCTGCCCTTTGTCACAGATTCTGTTCATAATTTTTATGGACAGAATATCTAGGCGTAGCCAAGTGGCAGAAGGTTTCCACTTTGGTGTTCTCAGTCTCTGGTCTCTGCTTTTTGTGGTTCTGTTGGCTTCATCAGGTGGTGGCCTCCAGCTCTCACTGGGGCAGTTCGCAGTCGAGTGTGAAGAAGCGGGAATGAGAACTAGCACCTCAAGTCTGAGGCCATGGTTCTTAGCAGGAAGATGATGTAATGTCCACTCTGTGTCAGGAATGAGTTGCTGCCCCAAGTGGAGGAGTTTAAGTATCTCTGTGTCTTGTTCATGAGTGAGGGGAGAGTAGAGCGGGAGATTGACAGATGGAATGGTGCGGCATCCAGAGTGATGCGGACGCTGTACTCGTGAGTTGTGGTGGAGAGAGTGCTGAGTGTGAAAGTGAAGCTGTCGATTTACTGGTCAATCAACATTCCTACCCTATCCTATGGCCATGAGCTCTCAGTGGTGACCAAAAGAATGAGATTGTGGATACAAGTGGTGGAAATGAGCTTCCTCTAAAGGGCGGCTCGGGTCTCTCTTAGAGATAGGGTGAGGAATTCGATCATTCAGGAGGGATTCAGAGTAGAGCTGCTACTCCTCTACATCAAAAGGAGCCAGTTGAGGTGGTTGGGCCATCTGACTAGGATGCCTCCTGGGTACCTCCAAGGTGGGGTGTTGTTGGGCATGTCCTATCAGGAGGAGGCCCCTGGGCAGACCCAGTACACACTGGAGAGATTATATCTCTTGGCTGGCTCAGGAACGCCTCTAGCATCTTGCACCCTGCTGTTATGTGCTGGATTGTCTCAGGGGCATCTCGGCACAGCCTGCACCTGGGGTCTTGCCTGGTGTGATAGACCCCAGCCTCTATCGATCTTGTGCCATGATTAGTGCCTCTGTGCTGTCTTTCAGTCCAGCTTTGTCCAGCCATTGGTAGGATTTTTCGATATCAGCCACTTCTTCTATCTGCCGGTGGTACATGCCGTGCAGGGGCCTGTCCTTCCACGATGGTTCCTGTTCCTGCTCCTCTTCTTTCTTGGGTTTCTGCTGCCTGAGGTATTCACTAAGCACATGGTCAGTTGTGGGCCTATCTTGGTTCTGACACTCACTAGTCCTCGGCCTCCTACTGTCTGCATGTATTTGGCAGTTGCAGCTTTCCTAGTGGCCTCTTCAGGGTTCCCAATTGCCTGTGGGATTCCAAGGTACTTGTACTTGTACATGCATCGTAAGGAGTTTTCTTGTCTTGAAAGCTCCTATTTTAAAATGTTTATCAAATTAATACAAAAGTGATAGAAACAATCATTTATTTTATTAAATTTTTTTAAGAACATTAGCTTCTCTACAGTGCTGTAAAAAACATAAAAAATGCAAATCTGGATGTGTAAACCCCAAAGCCTGCATACACAGCAATAACAGCAAAAAAACTATAACTATAAAAAACTATAATGCTGCACTTTGATACAACAGTGCTTTGAGCTAAATGCTAAAATTCTAAAACTAACATATTCACAATGTGAATTTTAACAAGTTGATGTTTAGCAGCTAGCTGTGCATGCTTGCTAAGGTGTGATAAAAATTTACAGAACAGGAAATGGTGCTTTCTGTACAAACTGAATTTAGAACTCATGATAGTGCTATGGAAAGCTAATTACTGATCACCTTGGTCTTGCACTTAATCAGAAGGGTGGCATTTTCATAGTTTTCAGTCACATGCCTTAGACTAATCAGCAAACATTAGTTAGCTCTAATTCATCTTTTCAGGATCAGCATGCAGGGGCAGTAGTGACAAGGTAGTGCAATTTTTAAAAAGATACATAAAAAACTTATTTCCAATGTCAGGTCACCTACTAGTGACAACAGTATATCCATGTTACATTTATTCAAGTATTTAGCAGGTAAACAGTTTCCCATGTTCAAATCTTAGTTTAGCATGATAGAAAATGCTAACATAATATGCTAATTACCATATTATGTTAGCATGCTAATTTTAAATTGTGGTTATTTTTCCCAAACCCAAAATAGCAGATATACTGTTGTTAAATTAAATGCTGATGGTGCTTGGTGAATGATGAGGTGATCAGAGCTACTGATGACCTCATACTTTTTGCAGTAGCCATAGCTTTTAAATGATAGATTCAATAGAACTCAACTGTGAGGTTCGGGAAGTAAAAATCCCATTCATATTCTCCATAGGGATTTTGATGCCATAATATTGTAACCATCCAAAGCAGACTTATTACGAGTTATGACATAACGATAGTATGTACTCCTGTAGAAACCATAAGTCTGTATGATATCAATCTTGTTTTAACAAACGTGTTTTTTTTTTTGTTTGTTTGTTTTTTGTGATGTAGAAAAGAACTACTCTCCCCACAATCCTAAATTGAAACAGTGATGGGTTTGCAATGGGTTCTGGGATGAGTAGTTCCTTTGCTGTTAAAAGTAATTATGTACACAGTCTTGTACCTTTGTCTCTTTTTGTTTTTGTTTTCCTTTATTTTATTTTTTTTTAATACAAATCTTTTTATGGTGATGATTTGCCTTGTACCTGGTTGGCTTGGTTGGAGGCTTAAAACTCTCTAAATGAGGGTTTTCTGAAAAGTCAATGGAGAAAATGAAAGGGAAATTCACTTCTGGAACCAAAGCCCTTAAAAAAGTGGACGGTCACTGATGAGCTCTATTACTTCCACAGAAGTGGCCCTACATGTACATGAAAACATACCCAATATCATTAAATCTACAATTTATTATGTCTTATAGTACATGCAGAGTATACTATGTTTGATTAAATGTGAGTCATGCATTTCCTAAAGCATGAGGTCAAAAGTCAACTGAGTCTCAGTCTTGCTCTGTTTATTGTCCTACAAAGGTGATGGTAAAGGGGGCTGGATGCCAAGTGACTGACAGGGTGAACACCCACCCTTTTGTGACACTGGCGCTGCAAGACTAACATCTCGACTGCTCCTCCTCCTAATATGATTTCTTAAGTTCTTTCGTGGGACCATCAGTAACCCCCCTCCTTCTTCTACCAGTCCATCAAACACTGCTCCCAGACTCTGTCGTATTCTCACACAGAAGTGTGGGCAACTGAAGACATAGAGAATGGGGTTCAACACTGGATTTAAGAATGCTAGTGTTGTAGCTAGGGGTAGCCCCACCTCCACCAGTTTGAGATAGTCTATCTTAAATTGGGCTGCCATTTCAATCATACAGAAGATGTGATAAGGAGCCCAGCACAGTGCAAATGCTGCAATCACAGATGTCACCATTTTGGTGAAACTCTGGGATAGCTGGCTCTGATTTGGCAGATTAGGAGTGCTTGGGGTCAAGGGGGTTTCTTTAGTGGTTAAAGATGGACCAGGGATTAGGAGCTTGAGAGAGAACTTTTTTGTGGTCATAGTTCTTGATTCTTCATCTCTGTTTGACATAATCAGATCATCAGCTAGTCTGCAGGCACTCTGCTTCCTTCTCCTGTTCCTGCTCCTCAGGCTGAGAGCAATTTTGATGTAGCTTCCTGCAATCACTGCCAGTGGGAATAGGAATGCTAGCAGCAACTTGGAGATAGCGGTGGCCCCCTGCCTCACATTGCAGTCTCTCTCAAGTGTGGCATATGAGGATAAATACAAGGCAAAATTGTGATAGCACAACTTTCTCTTATCATTTGTTTCAGTCACTGAGCGGAAAATATAATAGGGCAATGTATTAACTGCTGCCCATAGCCAACCCAATATGCACACTTTCCACGCTCCCGCCACTGATCGATGATTTTGGCTCCACACTGGCTTTGCCACTAGAAGAAAGCGGTCCAGTGAAATGGCTGCCAGCAGGAAGGCTGATACAAACATGTTGAAGAAAAAGATGGAAGCCTGTGCTTTGCAAAGTGGGTTGCCGAGCTCCCAGCTGTGATGGGAGTTTAGGTATAAAGTGAAGAGGGGAAGTGTCAGGGTAGCCAGGAAGTCAGACAGGGCCAGGTTGAGCACCCAGATGGAGGCAACAGTGCGTTGCCTCAGACGGAAGCCCACCACCCAGATGATCAAGGCATTCTCCAAAATCCCTAGGCAGGAGACCAGTCCGTGGATACAAACCACAGCCAAATTGACCTGTGTGTTGTTATTGAGAGCATGGCTCCTCATTATTTTAAGCTGGGGACAGAAGACCTGCCCCTCTGAGACATTCCACGTGTTTGACATCAGTGCTCTGAAAAGTGAAACAAGACACAGACAAGAAGCTTATGAATAACCAGTTAAAATCAGAGTTAGGAATACGGTTTGCAGGTAGTGGTGTACCCCATCCTCTCCTCCACTGTGAAGGTACCAGTTGTGGATCTGTATCTGTTAATAAAAAACAACCCACATCCCTTTTTCAAAGGTTGCAGATAAATGGAACATATAAATGTAAAGGCTCCTTGAGTAAAATGGATGTTGTCAGCATTGTTGAGTTTCATTTATATTGACTCAAATTTGGTAAATATACAGTTGAGAACAGAAGTATGACATAGCCAAACACTACCATGAAGCCAAACTCGGCTGCCACTCTGCATTTCATTGGTCTTGAACATGTAACTCTTCCAGTCAGAAGGGGCAATCTATCAAAGCTGCTCAGAAAGAGATGATCGCATCACTCAACACAATGACACCTGCTGGACTGAATGATGATTTTAGTTTAAAACGTTGCTTCTGAACGAGTTTATATAAAATAAAAAAGTATGATAAAACTTGTAACCTCAGTTAGAATCACACTATTCTGTTTTTTTAAATATTTGTAATCTTTGTTACATTTTCAAGATGATGGATATGAGATCAGGAAGCGAATTACCTTGTGACCTTTTTTAATCATTTACCAAATTGCTATATAAATGTAAATGATATGACCTCCACTTTGTTTCATGCTCTGATGAAGGCCACAAGGCCAAAAAGTTAGCATGTTTGTTGGCATTGCCAAAATAAATTGGTGAAACTGAGATTAGTCAAGTATTTGCCAGCTATTTCCCTGAAGATCTATGCTAGTGCTACCTGTTTACCTTTTGATACTCGATGCTGGAGTTATATGATTTAGCACAACAGATGAATGTACCCTTCAGAGACTGAATTAACAGTGACTAATTACAGTGAGAATGCAGATGACAATGATGTTGCTGATAATGTTATTCTGATAATGTGTTGAAAGGTATATGTGCTCATGCTTACCGCTACCACTCCTCACACACACTCAGCTGAAATGATTCCATACTTGTCTTGACTGTTTTCTTTATTGACTAATTACATACTTTGCTTTCAACATCATGACTGATATGATTATAGATAGATGATAAATCCTGTCAGTAGTATTCTTGGAAGTAGAAGCATAATGTTCTTACTACACTTACCTTTCACCCCTAATTGTCAAGGAAGTCAGTTGTGAGAAAGAAAAAAGAAAAACACACACACAGTCTCTGATAAAAGAGCAACATGTCAAATCCTGTTTCTGTGGTCTAGCCACATACCAGCTATTGGGCAACTACACATGCTTAGTTAAAGAGAATGCTTTGGGGAGCTCAGAGATACAGAGTAGTCAGAATCCAGGTCCTTTATCGAAATATACCCTTTGCACTAAAGACATAAAGGTAGCTGAAACTTCAACAACTTAAACTTAAACAATCCGTCTATTTAGATGGTAGAGCTCTGTTCAGTTTGAAAAAACTTTACAATGCTGTGTACATAATGCAAAGAGTCAAGAATAAGCTAAAACGGAATTAATATTAGGACTTCAACTGATTATTACTGATTTTTTTTATTATTGTTATTTTCTTTATTTTTCTGAATTCATTAACAAAAGTAATTTTAAAATTGTAGAAGAGGAAGGAAGCCATCCAACAATCACATTTTCATATTTGTCCTACTATTACTTCTACTATTGCTTAAGGGCCATTTGTTGTTGGCATTTTTAACATGGAGCTGGGATGACAAGCTAATTGTGAAGTTGTCAGATTCATGATGACTGACTTGGCAGGCTGCATAATTCACAATGGGTGAATGTGATATGATGTTTAGTTCCTTAGAGCAACTATACACATTTTTACTTCCCTCCCTGCAGAGAATTATTCTTTTGATTTATCAGCTGGTCCCATCAGAGATTTGGCTTAAAGGCTGTAAGTATGCTGTAATGTATGTATGTAATGCTGTATGGGAACTATTTGAGACTATATGCCTAGAGCAAAGGAGCGTGAGATAAATGAGACACAAACAATGAGAGTCATGACTGAACAAGAAACCTGTAACTCAGTCACAAGACATACTGGTGGTAGTTACCTGGCACTTTAACACCAGCACCATTGTACTAATGCAAGCAGGAAGTAAATGAGTTGGTGAATGAAATCAAGGGAACTGCGTCTCAAACTAAGAGTCATTTTTTCCCCTGACTCCTGCATGCCAGATTGATGCAAGCGTGATCTGGAAAGGAATTTCAGCTTTTTTCTTTTTTTACTGCCTTCTCTAAGTGTTCTGCATGGTTACTATTTCTCACTTATTTTCCAGTTTTTAATCCATTAACAGTTGATATAATACTCTCAATTAAATGTCAGTATAGTTATATTAAGTAAACAGGAATGTTACAGGAATGGAAATATGGGTTGGCACAATGTGGTACACCTAGTTATCACTTTTTTTTTTATTAAAAATAAATTTGACTATTCAAATTGTAAAATTCAAAGTATCATTCTTTTCCTTCGGCTACAGTTACATACTTAGTCACATCACCTCACACAAAATACCCAGATGAAGTAAACACAGCACCAAGCCTGCACATGAATATAGATGTATGAGTAGATATAAATGAGACAGTGCTGACGTGAATGCATGAGTGTATGCTCCATATGATTACCAATTTAGGGGTTTACCTTTTATGAGAACTTTTTAAAACATCTTGTGGTAAAATCAACCTTTGAATAGCCACAATATCTGGTATAGAACAGAACAAATGTCACTCAGCAACTCTGCACCAAGCCTTTGAAACAGCTGTGGAGATTAATAGATAGATAGATAAATTAACTTTGTGGTTTTATAAACAATTTCTTTTGAGGTTTATACTTTCATGAACATAGAGGGTATTATTCCAAAGTGCGCTGTCTTTAGTGCCTGTACAGCTATGCGTGCAGCTTGAATCTGACACTATTAGCTCTTATGTTTTATATGTGATATATGGTCAGTTGCCATTTTATTAAGTACACTTAACTCATATTTAGTCTTTCATATTAATCCAACAGACAAGATATAAGACCTCATAGTATAAGGCAATTCAATCCAACAGCGCCATAAAATACAGCCTCTGCATTAACCATAAAACTGAATTACCCTACTGTTTCAACAAAATAGATTACATTTAATTTTAACTTTTTAATTATAAATTATAACTGCTAACTAAATATGCACAAATGCATATATCTGATTTACTGTGCATTCCTAAAATTAAGTATATGAATAATGCTGTAGAGCACAACAGGTGCTGATGAGAGCTTTTATCTATCAGAATCTGTTCTCTCTACATGAAAACAGCTGTTTGTTGTTTGATGATCTGTATGACTTACCACGCATGATTGAATGTTATGTTGGACGATGATATATATCTGATTCATAACTGAATTATGAATCAAATTAAATTAAAAACCACCTGCTGGATTATTAGAACAGCATGTAAAGAAGTAGGTCTGTAACAACAAAATTACAAAGAAATACTGTTTAAGAATTTACTATAAAGTATTGTGAAATAATAGACACAAACCAAACATTAAAAACTGCTTAACAACAGCAAGAAGTAGATCAAAACCATGAGGACTGCATATATAACTTGCAATGATGACTAGATTCAATCATCGTGATGCTGTAAACTTAATTCACTTTAGTTCTTTGGGTAACACTCACCTAGATACTTGGTCACATTCACAGAAGGGACGTCAAGTCGAAACCTTTCATAAACTATTGTTGCGCATTTCTTGTGAGCCTATTTTTCTTACTTATCACTCCAGTTCTGTCAGTTTCTAATGCTCTCCAGTCCTGGAGACACCCACTGATTTCCAAACACACAGAGATGCAGACAGACATACCTCCAATTGCTCCGCCCCATACACTGAAAACACTTCTAATGACAGAGTGGGTGTATCAGCATGAGCTCATCTTTTGCTAAAATATGAGCTCAAATAGGTACACAGAAGCATAGAAAAATAAGAAACAAGGAAAAAAGGAGAAAGAGAAACAGAAATATGACACCTGTATTATCTGTTCTACGTGACTATACAGTATATCATGACAAGGCTGGACTTGTGTGAACTTGTTTTTGCATGATCAAACACTGCACCACCAGAGCACAGACTATCACTGACATATTTTCATGTACGCATGAGTTAAATTTAGCAGGGTAAAGGATTCTGTGTTACTTGCTCAATAATAAAACAACCATGAAACAGTTTCATAACTGGTAGTCAGCCAGTAACTGTAAGTTAAAACTGCACTAAATGAATAAATAAATACTGTACAGTGACTATAAGGTATCTTATCAGTACTAAATGGCAGACTGTCATTTATTACTCGTGAACACAGTAACAGCCCACTGTTGGTCCCAGCAATTTTGTAGTAACACTCATTTTTCATTGAAAATGTGCAGAACCAGTATTAGATTAGGCATCACCATCAACAACAGCATTATGATGGTTAAAAGAAGTTACTTGAGGGGTCTGTCCAGCCAACCTGAGTAACTCAATGAATGAATGGCTTTGGTGATCAAAAACACCATTTTCTGCCCGATTGGTTTCTGCCAAATTAAAGAACTCTGAGAGCACAAAGAAAATGATTCTCTGGTCTAATCTTATCTCAGTTGTAAAGCATGGTGGTGGCAGTATCATGCCATGTTCCAGCAGGGAGACCAGTCAGAACTGAGGAAGAGCTGATCCATCCATCCATCTATCCATTTTCTGCTGCTTATCCAGGCCCGGGCCATGGGCCATCTCCCGGCTACCTCCTCCAGGTCTTCTGGGGGGACACCGAGGTGTTCCCTATCCATTCAAGAGAGATAATCTCTCCAGCATGTCCTGGGTCGGCCCTGGGGCCTCCTCCAGGCAGGACATGCCCAAAACACCTCACCTAGGAGGTGCCCAGGAGGCATCCTAGTCAGATGCCATACCATACCAACTTTATTTATAAAGCACTTTAAAACAGCCACAGCAGATACAAAGTGCTGATCACAAAAATAAAATAAATAGAAAAATAAATACATAAAAGCACAAATAGGATCAATGTCTCATACTGGGTCAAAGGCCAGAGAAAATAAGTGTGTCTTAAGATGAGTTTTAAAAGTGGACAATGTACCGGTCAGAACTGAGGAAGAGCTGATCCATCCATCTATCCATTTTCTGCTGCTTATCTAGGCCTGGGTCATGGGTCCTCTCCCCAGCTACCTTCTCCAGCTCTTCTAAGGGGACACTGAAGTGTTCCCAAGCCATCCAAGAGACATAACCTCTCCAGCATGTCCTGGGTTGGCCCCAGGGCGTCCTCTGGTGCCATGGTGGTGGCATCAGCATCATGCCATGTTCCTTCCCAATGGCAAGGAGATTGGTCAGAACTGAAGAAGAGCTGATCCATCCATCCATCTATCCATTTTCTGCTGCTTATCCAGGCCCGGGCCGTGGGCCGTCTCCCGGCTACCTCCTCCAGGTCTTCTGGGGGGA
>VUQI01057642.1:0-11483 GCA_015106735.1 Paratilapia polleni
CAGAGAACACGTCTCCACTGCTCTAGAGTCCAGTGACGGCGTGCTTTACACCACTGCATCCGACGCTTTGCATTGCACTTGGTGATGTAAGGCTTGGATGCAGCTGCTCGGCCATGGAAACCCATTCCATGAAGCTCTCTACACACTGTTCTTGAGCTAATCTGAAGGCCATGTGAAGTTTGGAGGTCTGTAGCTATTGACTCTGCAGAAAGTTGGCGACCTCTGCGCACTATGCGCCTCAGCATCCACTGACCCCGCTCTGTGATTTTACATGGCCTACCACTTCGTGGCTGAGTTGCTGTCGTTCCCAATCGCTTCCACTTTGTTAAAATACCACTAACAGTTGACTGTGGAATATTTAGTAGTGAGGAAATTTCACGACTGGACTTATTGCACAGGCGGCATCCTATCACGGTACCACGCTGGAATTCACTGAGCTCCTGAGAGCGAGCCATTCTTTCACAAAGCAGTCTGCATGCCTAGGTGCTGGATTTTATACACCTGTGGCTGTGATTGGAACACCTGAATTCAATGCTTTGGATGGGTGAGTGAATACTTTTGGCAATATAGTGTATCTAAATCAGTCAGTCAAATGGTAGCAACTCAATGCATTCAGTCATGTAGACACGGTCAAGGAGACCTGCTGAAGTTCAAACCGAGCATCAGAATGGGGAAGAACGGTGATTTAAGTGACTTTGAACATGGCATGGTTGTTGGTGTCAGAAGGGCTTTGTCAGGAAAAAATGAAAACATCCAGTGAGCGGCAGTTCTCTGGGTGAAAACGTCTTGTTGATGCCAAAGGTCAGAGGAGAATAGCCAGACTGCTTCAAGATGATAGGAAGGCAACAGTAACTCAAATAACCACTCATTACAAACAAGGTATGCAGAAGAGCATCTCTGAATGGAAAATACGTCGAACCTTGAACCAGATGGGCTACAGCAGCAGAAGACCACTCCGCGTGCCACTCCTGTCAGCTAAGAACAGGAAACTGAAGCTAGAATTTGCATGAGCTCACCAAAATTGGACAATGGAAGATTGGAAAATCTTTGTCTGATCTGATGAGATTTGATTTCAATTCAATTCAATTCAATTCAATTTTATTTATATAGCGCCAAATCACAACAACAGTCGCCTCAAGGCGCTTTATATATATGGGTAAAGACCCTATGATATTAGACAGAAGATTTCTGCTGAAACATTTGGATGGTAGGGTCAGAATGTGGCATAAACAACATCAAAGCATGGCTCCATCCTGCCTTAGATCAATGGTTCAGACTGGTGGTGGTGTTGTGGTGCGAGGGATATTTTTCCTGGCACACTTTGGGCCCCTTAGTACCAACTGGCCATTGTTTAAATGCCACAGCCTACCTGAGTATTGTTGCTGGCCAAGTCCATCCCTTTATGACCACAATGTACCTATCTTCTGATGGCCATGTCTCAATTTCTCAATTCTTAATTTTATTTATATAGTGCCAAATCACAACAGCTGCCTCAAGGCACTTTAGGGTAAAGACCCTACAATGTCCAACAGGACAACACGACATGTCACAAAGCTCAGATCATCTCAAACTGGTTTCTTGAACATGACAATGAGTTCACTGTACTCAAATGGCCTCCACAGTCACCAGATTTCAATCCAATAGAGCACCCTTGAGAAGTGGTGGAATGGAAGATTCGCATCATGGATGTGCAGCTGACAAATCTATAGCAACTGTGTGATGCTGTCATGTGATGCTATATGGACCAAAATCTTTGAGGAATGTGTCCAGCACCTTGTTAAATCTATGCCATGAAGAATTAAGGCAGCTCTGAAGGCAAAAAGGGGCCCAACCTGGTACCAGCAAGGTGTACCTAATGAAGTAGCCAGTGAGTATATGCAAACATCATAAAAGTGGAGCTGTGGCAGGGACTGCTGTTTAGCTGTGAGCAGGTAATGTATATGGCTCACAAGTACCCCAAACTTGCTGTTTATTGGAGAGGTGAGCTAAATATTTGTGCCTTAAGAGATGGAAAATTGACAGGCTTGTGTTGCATTTCTATGAAGAGTCCAGTGTTGGCTGGTATGTTGGAGATGTGTTTTGCTATCTAGGTCTCAAGTCATGTGAGTGAAAACAACGGATAGCTCACAACAGTGAAATTTCATTTAAAATTCATCACAAACCATGCAGCAAAGGCTAATTCTGTAGTTTGAAAATCAAGAGTTTGTTGGACTTTGACACACAGCAGAGAAAATGGGTTCACACAAGTGGCTGGCTGAAATTAAAGTTGCATTAAAGAAACCAGATGCTGACAGAAGTGTAAACAAGTGCTTTGTTGCAGGAGCAAATTCATCAGCACTGAAAATGTGGAGCCAAGAGGAGAGGGGATGAAGAGGTTGTGATGAGCAGCTGAGCAAAAGAAGAGCGGGTGATGAAATGATTAGAGTGTTTTGAAGTAGAAAAAGACAAGATATGGGCTCATTATCAAGAGCCATGGAGCCAACTGTAATCACTGAGAATGTCTGCTTATTTACATTTATTCAAAAACTCAGCCTCTAGTGGTAGAAATCTGCAACAACATTTTTTGAGCAACTTGTTTTCATTCACCAGTGGTTTCACATTCATTTTTTCTTAGATCTATGTCAAAACACACATTTTTCTGCTGGAATGTTTCTGCAACATCTACCAACACCACCATTGTTATGGATAAAAGAGAAATTACCTTGAAGCAGGCAGTCACTATACAGATGTTACAAAGATACCGTGCCAAAGACTGGAATAAAGTTCCTCCACTAACTAATAATTATACTTCGAAGTATGTAGGACACCAAATGATTACAATTATGCAGTGCAATGTGTTCCAAGTTGTTGCCAGAGGAACAAAAAAAAAACTGAGGGAAGGAGAGAGAGAGATGAGCAAGATGCAAGTCAGCCAGCAAACTCTAATATTGTTTCTCTGAAGAGAATCTCTGGAGCTTTATTACCAGACTTCAACAGTAGCAACTCAACTGCATGGAGGCAAACATGCTGTACAGTTTTTTTCATCTGCCTCCATTTCACCCCATACCCCCATCCTCCTTGCTCTCTTTGTCATCTTTTTTCTCTCCCATATACAGTATGTGACTCCCAACACACTATTTCATCCCTGCTTGGCAAGCCCTCTGACTGACTGCCTTATTTGCTCTCTAATGTTGTCAGGAACGCAGCGACCCTTCCTCGGGTCACTGCTTGAGGTTGAACTTGTATCTCACTGCCTGACAGAAGGAGAGGAAGGCCAAATGGAAAGTAGAGAAAGGAATGGGGCTCTTTCATGCTCAATAGGAGGGGAGGATAGAGACAGAGGGAATGCAGGAGCAGAGCAAGGGGGTTGGACAGGGATGGGTAGGGGGGGTTAGCAGAAGACCTGCCGTACTGAGGTCTTTATACAGAGAAAAGAGACAGCCAGTTTGAGAATACACGACACAACCACAGTGGGTTCCCAACTCTTTTACAACCTTCCATCGTGCTAAAACTCAGTACCTGACAGCAGCTGACAGGTTCTACAGCAGGAGGCAATACAGAAGGCCACACAGCACATGTTGTCTATGCAGATGTCTAGCATATGTATTGCATGTGCACATCCATGCATGAAATAGAGTTTACCGCTGCTGACGTGACTAGAGCAATCTGCAAGCATGATGTATAATTAGGACTTTATTTGCATTGAGCTTTGTTTGATTTGAATTTCAAACTGACCTACGTAACGCCACAGTAGTTCACACTGTGACTGCTTATTTGTGTGTTTGCTTCTTAAGAGAAGCATGAAAGGTGTAAGAACTATCAAACTTCAAAATGGACTCTACAGCTGACATATCAAAGCAATAACCCTCGACCCCTACAGGGAAGGTATCTGGTGTTTCTCTTGGTCCGCTGTGGGTGCATGTTGCAAGCATGGTTTAAGTCCACTTGTCCCCTTAGAGGGAAGGGTCACTGCAAATCATTACAATGAGGGGTCACCTGTAGCATATGCTAACACATTTCTATTTTGGTCTCTTCCAGGATAACAGTGCTCGTATTATTGAGCAGAAAAGGCCACTTAATGGTTTCTCATCATATATTATAGCCTTTGCAGTCACCAGATTTTCAACTGAATTGAGCATCTTGGATTGATAAGAATTTGGACTGATGAGGTGGACAGCGTTCACCTCCAACACCATCAAAACAAGAAAATATTACTTCAGTCACTTTTCCTATTAAAACACTAACCAGTCGAGCAGTCTTTGTAACAATAAACCTTTTTCAAAGTCACTTATATCTTTCCCTCTTGTCATCTTCATACAAATCTGAATCAACAGGGCTAGCTGGGCCTTTTTTGAAAATTTACAAATACCATCGAGTGTGATTGGATATTAATTTATTAAAGTGTACCTCTGCGGAAGCACCTGCACTGGATGTGTTTATTCATTCATGTATTCAGGGTTTTTTCTGTTAATTTGTCTAAATACTGTAAATAGTTGGAATGCGTCACATCCACATCAGAGAGGAAATACAAGCAGTCTGTGTGATGTTGAAAGTGAAATGTGAATGGGGAGCTCTCATCATGAGTGAGAGATTGAGGTCATCCTGCATCCTGCATCCTGATCTTTGCTGAGGTCTTTCCAAAGGCTGTCACTTCATAAAGTGAAGCAAGCTATTTAATCACCACTCTCCCACACATATTTAAAAAAGAGATGACATTACTGGGACAGACATCATAGAAAACAAAAACATTCTTGAGTAATTATGTAGAGGTGAAAAAACAATCTTGTTTTTGACCTCTTAACATCATTTTTCATTAACAGAGAGGACTGCTAACAGATTGTATGTATTTACAATGTAAATCTATAAGGAAAATAAATCTCTCAACAGAACTACTGAGCATTTTCCATTTGCTTTTTGCAGTACTTATATTTTCCAGACAATGATGAAAACAGCGCTACACACCTCACATAACAATTCACCACACCATACCAACAAAAACTTTATGTGTGCACCACTACTGTCTCAGTTTTCTAATTATAGACTGTGCTTTTGATTAACATGGACTCTTTAAACAGGTTTTGGCCTACTTTCTCTACATATAACAGTGCTGTTTGTGTATATATGCAGGAACACACATATCCAGACAAAGCAGGGTCCCCACTAATGAGGGATAAAGATACCTGGTGCTGCTGCAAAGGTAATGTCTCCGTGCCTCATAGTACACTTCCCAGCTGTCCTGGGTGCATGCCAATAAAACACAATCTTTACAGATAAACAGTATGACTTTGTTATGGTGATATTAGTTAACTTTTGTTTTTCTTTGTCATTTACCTGGAAAAGTGTAAAGAAAATTATAGTGGAACAAAGAATAAGTGGTCAAAAAGGAAAAAGAAACAATACAAGGTCTTGCCATCACAAAATGACTTTTGATAAATTAACTGTTCTTGAATATAGTTGCAAATTATGGAATTTTAAAACTTTACTTTTGTGTGGTACTGAGTGCAGCTAAAGTGAATAAAAATAATGGAGAAATTTAAAATACGGCACTCTCCACATGTCAGAACAAGCTCCTCTTACATTGGCCATAAACCCAGACCATACATGGATAAGAAAAAATAAAGGTATCCTGTCTCTGCGAATATAAAATGAGAACTACAAAGAATATCCTTGGCAATGAAGCAGAACAAAGACCAATTACATAGCTTTCAGGGCATATTGTTAAAAATAAAACAAGACATCTATATCTATAATTGGGCACTATATCCCTTTTTGCTCTAAAGTACTGGACTGCCAGACTCTCACTTAGTCAATTTGTGCCAGCATCAGCTGTGATGTCAACAGGGAATAAAATGATAATGAAGCAAAAATACACCTGAATGTTCAAACAAGAACCTCCAGGCAACTAATATGGATGCGTGATGTTAAGCTTCCATTTTATCTCATCTTAGCTTTTATAATGCCCGCTTCAAAAGCGTCTACAAGATAATTTGGCAGACAAATATTGTTTGTTGTCATGCCACTGAGGCTCATTTAAATTTCAATTTGGTGGCAATAGGATGAAGGGAGAGAGGGAGAAATGTAAGGTAGTGAAGGGCGAGGCAGCAAGAGGTCCAATCACTCATAGATTAGAGTCATTTGTCTCAGTCTGAGGGCCACCCGTTCAATTGTTCTTTAACTGTTTGCTTTGATGCAGTGCAAGTATCGATTTATTTCTGTTTACGCAATAAATAAAGTGTTCCCACAAAAGCCTCTACACAAATGAAAAAAAAAAATGTATATACTATACCAAGCCTTATAATGTAATACAAGACTAGGAAGATTAATGTTTCAGCTTCTCATATGGACTCTGTCACAGCTGATAAATTCAAGGGTTACAAAAACAGGCAAGCACAAAGACACAGATCTGTGATTTTATCAAAGCGTCAAATAATTCAAGATTGTAATGTTCACCCTGTCACACTGAAATGACAGCATTTGACAAGCGGTCATGTCAAAAATGCACCAACCACTTGGGTTTTACAGAAGCTGTCAAAGTCATTCAAAGTCTTAAAAAAGCAGCTTTCGTCCTTTCAGTCGGTAGTGAGCATTATGGGAACAAATAACAGGTAAACAAAGGATGAAAACGCAACAAAAAGGATTTGGGGTCCCTGGAGCTGGCTAAGCTCTGCTGGTACAAGGTCTGTCCTAGAGGATGTGGAGAAAAGGGAGGGTTTTTTTTTTTTTTTATTCCTCCACACAAGTGAGTCATGTCGTTATGGATGCTAACAAAAGAAAAGAACAAAGAAAATACAGTTTCCAAAGGGTTTTTGTAACTGTGTGCTGCAATTGTGAACTACGTTTATATTTGTGTGCATGGTACATTATGTGTACATGCGAGTATTCATTAGCATCAGGTGTGCATATATGAGCTTAAGTGTGTAGGGGAAAGAAAGAGGAATGAGTTGAGAGGGAGAAAGCGAAAGCCAGGAGAAAAGAATTGCTGTAAATTAACTTTGAGAGCCAGCTAAATTGCTGACTCATACGGTGCCCAATTACACCCCAGGAAAGCCTGGCAACTGCCTTGTGTCTGGGCTGCTGTTTAGGCTTTTCACAGAAATTTGTTATTTTGAAGATATTCTATGTTCTCTTTCCTCAAACAGCTACTGCAAGTACAGAGCAAGGCTATTATAGTTAAGTGCAACTAAACTAAATCTAAAACTAGACATTTTAGTTAACTGAAGCACAAATTAAAAATGGACTCTAGAAAAAAAGAAAAGTGAAACAATATTGTGTACCAGTTCTATCGTTTGTCTGTTTGGTCAAATTTGGCAACACAAGCACGAGGAGGTGTTGGTGCATTCATGTTTTGAGACTGGGACATCTGATACAAACAAGCCCACTCTTAAAACTAAATGAAAGTGAGCTAAATTGAAAAAAAAGTAAAAGAAAATATAATCTTATTTTAAAAAATACCAAAACTATACTAGCTCATATGCAGTCTGTTTTTTCTTTTAATTGATTTTTGTCCATCCTGGCCTGTTATGTTTCTCTTGAATATTTTCTTGGATTTTACCCTTTACATTTAAAAAAAAATGGAGGCTCCAAAAATAAAAAGCTATTAATTTAGCGATGAGTGCTGAAATGTTAAAGAATCCTTTTTTGGTAGTAAAGAAAGGTCTGGCCTTTTCTCCAGAGAAATTTGTACAGCTGAACAAATAGTTGTTCAGACCTTCAGGGAAATGAAAGCATTTCTGGTTTTCTTCTATAATGGTAGTATAACTCCAGGGGGAACAGGACTGTGCATGCATGTATATAAATATATAAATTACTATTACGTTTTAAATTGTAAATAGCACTTCAAAATTCTCAATTAGCACTGGCTCCAAGCAACATATAATTGGCTTTTGGAAGAGAACGTAAAATACAAATATGGGGATTAGGTGTTATCAAAATAATAGATTGTACTGAGGAATAGCAATGCTATTTCAAGGTTTTGGATTGACTGGATATAAATATGGATATTATACGAATACACTATGGTCCAGGCAACAAAATAACCCCAAGCGCAAAAGCTGAGTTGGAGTAAATTGCCACTGTAACAACGCTGCATTATAAGTCAGGCTGTAAAATTGGGCGACAGTCTCCACATATTGTCAGTGCAGCCAGATAACCGGGCTGTGTGCAGCCACCTAAGATGGAGAGGAATGTAATCTGTTGAATGAGACAAAGCTTTAAAATAAAACTCATTTCTTTCCCCTTGGCATTTTGCTTTGTCTGCAAAAATGAGGATTTGCAGTGACTTCTCCGACACTCAGGGCCACTGGTGAATGAAAAGAGTTATTATTCACATCACAGTATAGTCCGCACACACACACCAGCTTAGAGAGGTCCTTTTGCTGCACTTGCTTATCCTTTGCTATTCTCCTTCTTGGTCTTTTATGACTCCCTGGGCTGTGTGGTTACAAAGGGTACAGCTCTACTTAACAGCCCCTGTATATTCAGAAGACCCATAATGACAATATATATAAAAAAACAAAAAAAAACAAAACAAAGGTAAAAGCAGTCAGACAGTGAGTGGGCAAATTCGAAAGGATCGCCTTCACTTGTCTCAGTGACTCCTGAACTCCAGACATGATGAGAACAAGAATAAAGCTAACACAAAGAATGACAAAATTAGGTCTTTTCACAGTAATTTGAAGTTGCCAGACAAACTGCTGCTCAGTGTCTGCTCAATCATGACATAAAAAAATATTAAAAACAGGACCATGTAAGTGGTTTTCAATAATGTGTTTTTATAATAATTATGTCAAAATGCACTTCAGAGTGTTCATTATCCAAGTTACATCACTGCATGATGATTTTAGGGCACAGACTAATCTAAAGTCTGCTCATAATATCATCCAGTGTAGACTTTTAAACTCATCAGTTGCTTATATTATAAATTTGACCTAATTAAGATGAGAAATATAGTTAAAAGGTGGTTTCCTTTAAAATTCAGAAGCCAAACAGATTTACCAGAGTAATCCAATATATTTTCTAAAATAATAAGTGCACTCATTTCTGCAGTGTAATTACAGAGTGTAAAATCCATTAATATTCTATACAGATTACTCAGTAATCACCAGTCATCTAAATCTTCTAAAACTATACAGGATTTAAACCAAATTAGAGAATGCTTATTACAAGTAATTAACTTGAAATATGCGCCGTTATTTGTAGGCATTACCACATAATTTCTGGCCCAGAAAACAACTGTAATAACTTTGATAGTTGTTATATTTAAACTGTGAAATTATGCTTTTTGCAAGCGTTTTCATATCCTGTCAGTGCATGTCCCGTTTAATAGAAGACTGGGAAAGAGGATAAAGAGAAAATGCTTATAACTTTCAAAAATGAAACGAATAAAATCATGCTATCTGTTTCAAGGAAAAAGCTGTGTGTGTGTGTGTGTGTGTGTGTGTGTGCATGCGTGTGTGCATCTAAGAGAAAAAAAGATGAGAATAATAGAAGAAAATATGGACCTTCAAGAAAGAGAGCATGAAAAAGAGGGAATTTTGATCACCAACCGATATGATCTGCCTTATGCATTATGAATGATGCAGAGGAGGGTGACTGGCTCTCTAAACCATCTGCAAAAGTAGCAACAGTTAAGAAATTGAGAGGATGAAGAGATGAATTTGCATATGGGTTTATGGATTAATTCATGGGATAAGCAGCAGTTACTTTCAGCAGAGGGTTGTTTAATTAATGTCAAGAGGTTTTTCAGATGTGCTACAATGATTCACATAATTTCAGTTGGACCATTAAGACAGCAGTCCAAGTCCCCCTGGGAGTCAGACCACCCCCCTCCTCTCCCACCACCCCGTATCATGTATATTTCTCAGTGAATACAGGGAAGAGCAGCATCGCCACGGAAGCCACAGTTAGCACAGATGAAACGTATTACCATGGGAGATGAAAACTAAGTAATTATGCAAAAATGGAGGAGATTAAGCATATAAGCAATTCCAGAAAGTAAAGTTTTATTAAAGCATAAGTTCTAGACATGTTTTGGGGGATTCTTTTCCATCTTTTTACATTACTGCTGTTATGTTTGACATCCATAAGGTGCAAGGAATAGTCTGGGAAATAAAATTATGTATGTGGTATGGAACACCAAGCAGTGAAGCAGTGAAGCAGAAACCAGAACGTGTGTGTGCTTATGTGCGTGCTGTAAAAGAGAGAGAGGGTGAGAGCATGGCAGAGAAAAATGTTCCACCCTGTTTGTCATAACATGATGGACCTCACTGGAAACACAAACTGACAGGAGTGTTTAATTTCCTTGCAATAACGAAAAATTGAACGTAGTAGATAAACATTGACATGGCTTTTCATCAACACTAAATGCTTATGATTAACCATCAGATACAGCAAAAATATTCACTTATACTACATGCAGAATTTTTCTTTAAAAATGGCAATGAGGGAATACATTTAAAGTTATAGAAAATATATGTATGTCTTTATTTAAAATATATAACTTGCCTTTACAAGCAAAAATATTTATGCATTTATTTCTATTTATATTTTTTACTTCACATTTCCATGTTTGGTAAGATTATACTAGTTAACTTGCTTATGTTCCCATAAGTATTTTTAAAATTAAATAGCCTGGTAATGTTTTATTTATTAATTTCTTTATTGCCATCCACATGGCAATATAATTAATAGATAATTAGTAATCATACTCTGAGAGACTGTTCTATTAGCTGCCACTGAGCACTACATTATAAGAGAGTACTAATCCTCCAAGACTTCCTGAATAGAGACTTTGAAGTATTCCTCCACCATCAACACCAATCCTATTATACTAACTTCTCACCTCAAGATAAACAGATGTTGTTGCATTAATCTTAAGCAGAGTTTCTGTCTGTAAATTAAAGGAATGAGTAAAAATTTAAACATATTTTTGCCTCAACTTGAATGCATTTTACAATTGCAAGTCTAATTTCAGTGCTGCCTTACACTATATGCACATGTATGACCATCTTAAAAGCATTTTCAGCTTCCATATTGTTTAGTTTATGGTACCCAATTATGATTAATGCTATTGATGTCATAAAGGTCATCTTTCTATTTACATTAACCAGTTGCCACGTGTTTAACTGCTATAAATAAATAAATACACTATATTGTCAAAAGTATTCGCTCGTCTGCCTTCACACGCATATAAATTTGAGTAACATCCCATTCTTAATCCATAGGGTTTAATATGATGTCGGCCCCCCCCTTTGCAGCTATAACAGCTTCAACTCTTCTGGGAAGGCTTTCCACAAGGTTTAAGAGTGTGTTTATGGGAATTTTTGACCATTCTTCCAGAAGTGCATTTGTGAGGTCAGACACTGATGTTGGACGAGAAGGCCTGGCTCGCAGTCTCTGCTCTAATTCATCCCAAAGGTGTTCTATGAGGTTGAGGTCAGGACTCTGTACAGGCCAGTCAAGTTCTTCCACACAAAACTCCCTCATCCATGTCTTTATGGACCTTG
>VUQI01057645.1:0-12575 GCA_015106735.1 Paratilapia polleni
ATTGCAAATCAGGGTTATTCCACCAAATATTGATTTCTGAACACTTCCTAAGTTAAAACATTAGTAATGTGTTGTTTAAAAATGAATATGAACTTGTTTTTTTTTGCATTATTTGAGGTCTGAAAACACTGGACCGTTTTTGGTATTTTGACCATTTTTCATTTTCTGCAAATAAATGCTCTAAATAAAAATATTTGTATTTGGAATTTGGGAGTTATGTTGTCAGTAGTTTATAGAATAAAACAAAAATGTTCATTTTACTCAAACATATACCTATAAATAGCAAAATCAGAGAAACTGATAATTTTGCAGTGGTCTCTTAATTTTTTCCAGATCTGTATATAGCCATTCTACAGCAAATCTAGCAACATTTCGTCATTTCATCAGTGATAGCTAAGGCGCAGCGATTCAGATCTGGAAATTGAAGTTGTCCTCTTGGGGATTATTTACTCCCGACACATAAGATTATATTAAGTTCTTTTTCTTGTTCTTTCCCTTCATAGTAACTTTAATTTGGGGTTATAATTTGAAGCTGAAGAAATGAGCTGTGCAATCTTGGATCATTTTGAATGAGTGGAATCTAACAGGCCCACTCATTCAACATGATCAAGAGACTTGTCAGATGCATAGCCCAAAATTGATGTGAAAGTAGGGCTGGTATAAAGCTGAGCCCCAAAAGTATTTTTATGCCTTTAAGATTCAGTGTATTTTTCCAGCAGTGATTAGATCCTCAGTAAAGGTTCAGATGCCAGAATTATAGACATATACACTCACTGGCCACTTTGTTAGGTACCCTTGTTGACAATCACATGGCAGCATCTGAGTGTTTTTAGGCATGTAGACGTGGTCAAGATGACCTACTGAACTTCAAACTGAGCATCGGAATGGGGAAGAAAGTGACTTTAAACATCGCATGCTTGTTATGCCAGATGGGCTGGTCTGAGTATTTCACAAACTGCTGATCTACTGGGATTTTTCAGCACAACCATCTCTAGGGATGAAGAATGGTTTGAAAAGGAAAAGATATCCAGCAAGCGGCAGTTCTCTGAGTGAAAATGCCTTGTTGAAGTCAGGGGTCAGAGGAGAATGGCAAGACTCCTTTGAGCCGATAGGAAGGCAACAGTAACTGAAATAACCACTTGTTACAACCAAGGTATGTAGAAGAGCATCTCTGAACTCACAAGACACTGAACCTTGAAGCAGGTGGGATATAGCAGCAGAAGACCACACTGGGTGCCACTCCTGTCAGCTAAGAGCAGGAAACTGAGGTTATAATTAGCACAGGCTCACCAAAATTGGACAATAGAAGATTGGAGAAATAATATCTTATCTGCTGCGACATTTGGATGGCAGGGTCAGAATTTGGCATAAACAACATGAAAGCAAGGATCCATGCTGCACTGTGTCAACAGTTCCAGCTGCTGGTGGTGTAATGGTGTAGGGAATATTTTCTTGACACACTTTGGGCCCCTTAGTACCAGCTGAGCATTGTTTAAAAACCAAAGCCTATCGGAGTATTGTTGCTGACCATGTCCATCTCTTTATGACCACAGTGTTCCCATCTTCTGATGGCTGCTTCCAGCAGGATAACACACCATGTCACAAAGCTCAAATCATCTCAAACCGGTTTCTTGAACATGACAATGAGTTCACTGTAATAGAGCACCTTTGGGATGTGGTGGACCAGGAGATTTGCAGCCCACAAATCTGCAGCAACTGTGAGATGCTATCATGTCAATATGGACCAAAATATCTGAGGAATGTTCATGGCATTGAATCTGTGCCATTAAAACTTAAGGCAGTTCTGAAGGCAAAAGTGGGCCCAACCCTGAACTAGCAAGGTGTACCTAACAAAGAGGTCAGAACGTGCATCATATAATATAAATGAATATAGATCACTTAGTATAAAGTACTTTAGACTGCATAAAACATAATGATGTAAAATGATCAGAATGATAGTCAACTGGGTATCATTTAGTACTATTATAATTGTGATACTTATGTTCTTATAAGTATCGTTATTGCTTCCATCCTTAATGCTGGAGACTGTTTGTAAACTGATTGTAAACTTTTAACTTTAGCACCACCGCCACACTGTTTGTTCTTGACAGTATAGTGACAGATACACAACAGTATGGGAACAAATTTTCTCTGCATTGTTTTTTAGTTACCTCAATGTGCACTTCCAGAGATATAATGGCATTGCCTTAGAGACATTCTATGCGATAAGCTTGGTGCCTTCCAGGACTTCACAAAAGAGTGTGTTTTGTAAATATGTCTTTTGACAGGGAGTCTGTGATATATTAAACAGCTGCTCCTCTTTAGTAACAGTTAACATTAACCCCTGCTGCTTACTCAAATGGATACAGGATTATTGGATATCACTTGTCTCTTGTCAAATTCGGAGAAATACTTTTGGAACTGCAGCAAAAAGCTTCTCAACTGTCCAATGATGATGAGGCTAATGTAGGAGCTGTCAGAATATTCCCCAGTTATTGGAACCAGAAGTTTCATCTTATCTGTGTAAGCCACTGAAACAACTCTGTAGTTCAGACCTCTTCAAATCCTGAAATAAATGAATAAATGAATAAAAAATGAATTTAAAGTGCAATACACATAAGCAACACATGATGCAAGTCAAATCACCTGTGCATAGTGTTTGCAGTGTACTTGACCATGATACAAGTCTGGAGTGAGGTGTTTGCAAGCCAATGAAAAAACTCTTCTTTTGTCACCAGAAAATAAAATTAAAAAAAAATAAAATAAAATTCATGAGGCGTACAGTTATTACAAATGTTTCTAGATGCTAGATGAAAAGGAAGAGATCAGCAAGTCATCATGTTGGCGTGTTTGTGTAAAATGTTTTACCAAGCATTTAAGAATATTTTGCTGGAAAAGGGCCAGAGAAAAGGTAAGAGAACCACCAAAATCTGTTAAAAAAATGTAATTGAAATCCATCAAATACTTGTTGTGGTTTTCAGTTGAGTTTTTTTTTTTTTTTTTAAAGCAGTGAACCACGGCCTTACATAAATGTAGATACATACAAACCTATCCCAGGAAATTACATAATTGTATGAAGTGCTGCTTAAGTAATTGTTATGGGCATAGCTAGTGACCCATGTGTGTTGGGTCTACTTGAGGAGTGTTTTACACTCAATATCTGACGTCCATGCTCTGCTGAATAGAATACAGTGCACGGCCGATGCATAATACTGAATATTAGCTCTACATGCTTTACTGAGCTACTCGACAAAACATGTGTTTCTAGCAGCATAGAGGGATAAGGTTCCTACAGTATAACCTTGAATGTGAATATAATGTGATGCTAATACTTGTACCAGATAATTATAAAATGCATTTCCAGTCTTGCCAAAGCACATACAGTGAACAGAATGGATGCTTTTAGCTGGGAGGATAGTTACAGCAATAAGATTCTGGAGAACTGTTCTTTCACCTGGTTAAAAATGAAATGTACTTAGCTTATGGGATAATTCAGCATAAAATACTGGCACCCACTTCCAATACATACGCATTTGCAGTATACACTGAGGGACAAGGAATGCAGGGAGGGACAAGGCCATGTAATCTGTAATTTACATTAGTTAAGAAAAAAAGAAAACATTTCTGCAACTCAGCTTAGCTTATGAAATGATTTATGTAGCAAATTGAGGTACTCCAAATTTCTATTTAACAGAAAAGCTTTTTTGAAAATCATCAAGACAAAAACTTTATTTGCCTTTTGTCTGGCAGTTAAAACATAATTAAAGACTATTAAACCTTTGAGGATTTAATAATACAGTAAAGTGCTTGTTTCATGTTATGCTTTGTACAGCGCAGTGTTCTTACTCTCCATCTCTATCTCTCTTTTTTTCATTTTTTTCCTTCACTTTGAACAGACGTCCAGGCCTTCAACAATGTAAGAATAAAAGTGGGATAGAAAGAAACAGCAGGCATTCTCCTAGCAAGACCACATCCCCTACCCCATCATCTCCACCATAATATCAGCTACACTCGATAAGCCTTTGTCATTGGCTTCATCTTTTAGTTCTCCCTTATTAAGAATGGATCCATTAATGAGGCCATTTTCAAGTCTTGTTCAGCTGTGAGCTCACAACTTGACTTACTCATACTCTACTACTTTCTTTGCAGGCAGCTCTTTTCAGTAAAATAAATAAATAGAAAGAAAAGCAATTCTGAAAACCCACTATACTTAGTATCGAATGGCAGACAGACTTTTTACTAATAATTCAAAGAAACTATGTATGTCTGTCTGTCTCTCTGCTTTTCACTTCTTATGACAAATGCTAACGCGATACACTTTTTACATGGCAGGATGAAGTGTAATTTCAGCAGCGAATTTGAGGACGCTCAGATTGTCTCATTTTCTGGGTCTTTTTCCTGTTGGTAGGCAATCAGTGGTAATGATGTCTAATTGACTTCAGTGACTTGCAATTTAGAATTGGACAGAATTAGGACAGCGATCAAGAAGAGAAAAGCTGATGACAGTGATTACAGTGACTAACAGGACTGTATCCCCACAACAGTGCATCACCATTAACACTACAGGAGTTAATGCTAAATTAAAAAATCTCTGTATTTCTGTCCATTTGTTCTATATTGATAACCATTCGGCATGTAAGGTGTACAGCTGGGGACATGAGTTTTAGGTTGTTTGGATGACTGATTGTCATGTTTTTGCAAAAATATTGCTGTTACCATTGCTTCCCTTACTGGAGTTATTGCTAAGTGCCAAATAACCACAACTAAGTGCCAAACACTAAATGTAACTCTAACTTTAACCATAATACCAACTCCCTCAAACAGGCCTTTGAAGGGGAGTACAAAAAATAGCTGGCCAAAAAGTTTGAACTTTTACAAAATTTCATCACTCTGATTGTTCCAAGCTCAAATTGGTTCTCACAAAGATAGTTGGGCATCTTTTTATTTAATGTCATTCCTTTTTTTTGTCTTTGGTTTCCTGTGACAATTGACTTCAGTCAGTTATTCATGTTGTGAACCAAACAGACACTGCACTAGTAGTTTCCCTCACGAGGCTGTAGAACACTCACTCAAACATATACTCATCAAGGGGCCAAAAACACAACTCCAACTGAATGTTTGTTGCTGCTGGATGTGTGACTATGTACTCAACATTTGGCCACTGTGTCTTCCTTATCATTTTAAGTGTTGTGTTCACAATCTGGTTTAAAACAAATGAAGAACAGCATGAAATCCTAACTAATGAAAAGCCTGTAGAAGCTATAACCACTGACTAGATTACACATTAATTTTCTGTCAACTGACCCGATTAATTAACTGACAGTTATTGCTCTAAAATAGGCACATACTATATTCTCACACAAAGCATCCATTTTAAAGGCATTTTCTTGTAGTAACACATCTATATTTTATGCTCCAAATGGTTTCTCACCCAGTCTCCCATCTACCTTTCCTGTATTTGACTCTCTGCTTATTAAAAAAAAAGAAGAAAATGAAAGATCATCATCCCAGTTGATAAAAATCTTCCTTTTTAAAACTTCAATGATTTTCCTTCATCAAGTATTTAAAAGCTGGTGACTAAAGACCATAGTCATAAATAACATTTTTATTTGCTGTATTGAAAAATAGAATATGATATATCAAATATATATAATATGTCATCATGTACAGAAGACAATTCAGGCAGAAACTATAGTCTTACAGTTAAAACATATGTGTTACAACCTTATGCAATGCAATGGAAAACAGTGCATGACAATTCATTCAGATATCTTGACATCTTATTCCCACCGTGCAGGCTGAGCGGCCATATTTATTCATTTATTCCTCTCTTAGACACACACACACACATGCATTCCTGTCTGTGTGTATCCACAAATATATACACAAATTAGATTTAGAAAATGTAGAAAAATTGCATATAAAAACATCTTAGCCACATAAAAGTGCTCAGTTTGATAAACACTGCATGTATGTGGCCACATGTGGACTGAGAAAACCAAAACAGACCATGTGTACTCACTCTACTCTAACATACCACCCATCTCTCTGATAATTGTGATATATTGTCACAAGTGTAATAAAAAAAAAGCAAATTTATTAATTCTGCTACTTCTGAATATCAGGGAAGAGACTGCAATTAGCCTGTTCTCTCTCTCTCTCTCTCTCTCTCTCTCTCTCTCTCTATATATATATATATATATAAATTTTTTTAAACAGTGTTAATAGTGGCATAGAAACTCATATGTGGGTAAAAGCATTTTTGTTCGTATTCAAAATTATCAGCAGTAAAGGTTGAAGATAAAAAGGTTGAAAATATAAACCACTGCACAAGTTTCAAATTGAGTTTTCCATTCTCTGTGAAATATACAGAACTGGGCTTTATGTCAGTTTTAACTGTTGAACATTTTACTGTGGACAAGACGTCATTGTATGAATGTCTGCATTTATTATGTTAAATGCAAAGCAATACTCATCAGTAAACCATGGCTGTTAAGAGGAAAAATCTGTCATTTTATCAGCTCTGTGATTATAGCAATTTCTGGCTTTTGTTTTTGTAGAATGTGCTACATGTGTGTTACGATAGTAGTCCTTGTGAATCACTGTTGAGGACAGACAAAGAGCAGCTGTCATCAAAACAAAGCCACTATTATCCCTCTTGACATTTCAGAAGGAAACAAAGCCTGCAACTTTAAGTAGTTAAATGTTGGCATAAATCTCTGTACTTAATCTTTTTCCTAATACATAAATGAATGCAAACAAATCTGAAAAAGAAAAACACCATTAGAAAATAAAGCCTCTTTAAGCAAAAACATAAAAATCTTTCTTGTCATGTCAAGTTATATCATTAACCAAACCTATGACTAATCAACACTATTAATCATTTGTCAGTTGACATGACATACACCCCTACAAGTCTTCTTGGCCTGCAGATTGAGTCAAAGTGCACAAACATGCAATAATCTCATTCAAGTGAAATTTCATGCATCTTAAATGCCATGAAGAGAACATTTTGGTTTTGGTCACTCTGAATACACTGAGAAAATGCTAGAAGCAAAGAATATGGAAACATTCACAGATTTTAAAGTGGGTGTATCGGAAGGTGGGTGGGGTTGCCTTGGAGCCATAAATGTGCAATTAAGAGCCTGAACTTCCTCATGCAGTAATGCTCCTGAGCAACAACAGTAATAAGCTGAAGAAGGGAAAAAAAATGGGTAAACTGGAATCTGTCCAAAACATTTAACACAAACAAAGACAAATATGTTTTAGAAGTCTTGCATCTGATATTAATACTTTTATGTGTCATAGCCTTAAAGGTCAATGATGATAAGAAACAGCAGCTTATCTTTGATATTGACATGAAAAAAAAAGTTAATTCCAGTGTTTGACTTGTAAACAAAACAATGAGTCATAGATCTACATACTGGCAATCTGCATAGAAAACCTACTTCCACAAGAGTCTGCTTTAACTCCTCGATTGTACTTCAACATTCTGTCTGGTGTTTTTATATGTGACAGAGGCACTATGACAAGCTAGCTATAGCAGCAAATGAAACCGTTTAGTCTAGGTCTGTTTGTGTTACTTCAAATGTAAAACACAAAAGCACACAATACTCAAATTCAAATGTGTATAAATAATCTTAGATGTACCTTTCCACAATGTGACAGAATTCTGCTGATAACAAAAAAACATCTCCCTCTGTCATTATACAGTCACAAATAGAAAAGCTTGTTCCAGTCTCTAATATGGGCTAATCCACTGATGGAAGGTTATCAAGAGAGAAGAATATTAATAATTGCACAGGCGTATTTGGCATAAATCTAAGATTACTTGATATCTGGATATTCTGAATTACATTACTAAAACATTAAATATTAGCACTGGTTTTTGGATGTTAAGATTAAGTAAAAGTAGAGGCTTTCATACAATAAAAGGGATCATTTTTTTCATTCCTAGATAACAAGCAGAAGCTGTATATGTGGTTATACATACAAAGAGAGGACTGTGCTAAGGTACAAATTCAATTATAAACTGGAATGTTGATATAAATATTCCATCAGAATATTTGGGTGTTCATTGATCTCAGAGGCTGAGGAGGTCAATGTCAATATTGTAGTGAGGTGCTGTTGGTTGGAAGTTAATATATCTAATTTCTAATATCAAATATATATCAAATATATTTTATTATGAAAGCATTTTTCTAACTGCAATGTCAGTTTTTATCTCTATAGAACAGCTATTTGAGGAAAATTAAATTACCAAGTTAAATTCTGATGTTAAGCAAGTTGTCCTTGAATTTCTTTGACACCCAGTAACTCTACTTTGTATTGCTCATATGCAGTCAAACTAACCATTTAAATAAGAAGGATGTTGATACTTGAAAATTTAACAAAGCAAAAAAAAGTCTTTGTATAACAGAAATTACCCTTGAATAAACAAGTTTCCATCTGGCCCAGCTATAAGGACATTTTAATAAATTATATTATGTGAAAAGGCAACATGTACGAAACCTTCATTAAGCCGAATTCACAAGGGAACAGATAAATTAGCTTAGCCTAATTTGAAAGAAATTAAAGTGACATAAAATCCATGTGCACTACATATTTTTTCATGTATGCATTTACTGTGTCATTTTTTTTTTTAAAGTAAATATGCATTAAATGTATAAATAAAATAAAATTATAATGCATACTCTATTTCTCTTCCATAGATTCATAGATCAGATTATTTTTACTTGGAATAACAAACACTGCTCCCTAACTTTACCTACCTTGCATTTTCTGTCCATTTTCATACTGGCCAATGTAGTCACTATTTCATGAGTGAATGTCATGTTCTGGTAAAAATCAGTCACTATCAAAGAGTAACCAGTAATTTTCTAGACCAACAATTTTGGGGGTACATTCATCAAAATGATGCCCAAAGAGGCAGAATTATTCTGCTAACCATAGCTTCAATAAGACAGGATGTGATGTGGCCACAGTCTGTTTTTTTTTTTTTTTTAGTCACAAGAAAAAGCCACACTCATTTGTTTTGCTTTTTGTGGTCCTCACATTCATGTAGTTCACAGCTAAATGAAACTGTTGGCAGTCATCAATGTAATCAGGAAAATGTGGGAAACCGTTAAGAAAATTGGTTAGATGAAGGTAGCAGTTGAAGAAAACAAATAGAATTCATTCAGTATTGTTAACTGACATTACTAAAACACTAAGGGATAGTGCATTAATCTTACAATTCACAGTAGACAATTCTGTTTTTAAAATGTTCAGTTAGTCAGGCTCAACTATAAATCATGGAATCAACAGCTGCTGCAGACTGGGTCATTTGGGGAAAAAAAAAAAAAAAAATCAATCCTTTATAAAATAAAACATCCGGTGCTTTAAGTCAGCATTACACAGGGTTTTAAAAATAAACAATTGATGTTATTCAGAAAATTAGGCCTCAAAGCACCACTGTTTATGAAGTAGACACAATACATTCTTATAAATGAACACAATCAGTGTGTCTTAAGTTTAAGCAACAGCCGTAGAGTCATGAATTCCAACACTCATACTACATTAATAAGACACATATGCATACAGTGTGTTTGTAAGTGTGTAGTTGCATGCTTCCAGTTCAAAACAGACATAAACCCATTGGTTTAAACTGCATATTGGCTGATCAGGCACTTATTTAAATCATAAAAAACAGAATAGAGAAGGACTCCCTCTGATATTTGATGGACAGGTCACATCACCTAATTCTGATCATTAATGCCCTCTTCAGCATTAGAGGACCCTTCATTTATTCTGTGTCTTACATGGTGCAAACTATTTGAGTCAGTTAATTTTCTAGGAACAAAAAGGCGTATTACTGTGAATGGAGCACTATTGCTTGATCTTGGAGACTGACTGTCTTTCAGTTTCTATCAGGTAAAAGGCTTTATGTGTCTCTGTGTTAGAAGCTTGACTCAGGGACTGTCTTTTTGCGCCCCAGTGAGGTTGTGCTGTAACGAGTCCTCTGCAAAGTGCCATAAGATGGTTTGTCTGTTGTCAGACTGCGTGATGCTGTTGACATCCCATTACGGTGCAAAGATGCTGTCCTACGCATACTCTGCTCCGCTTTAGTGGGGATGTTGGTGGAGCTCTGGGAGCGTTTGATTTCAGCCGCGGTGCGTCCCACCCTACCATTTACCAGCTCATTAACCATATGGCCTGAGCCATTAGATTTGCCTCTTTCCACTCCAGTTCGACCTCCCGCTGCTCCATTAGACAGTGACAGCCTCGACAAGGTCCTTCTGCTTTCTTCTTCATCTCCTTCTCTCCTTGATTCATCCTCCATGGACTTCCTTGGATCTTTATCCTTCTTCAGGAAATTACCTTTAAAGAAAGACAGCAGTCCCTCGTGGCTCTTAGGCACTTCCGCTTTCTTGCTCTTAGAGTTTTCTTCTTGTGCACTATGGTGCTCCCGATCAGCCCTGTCCCCCTTTTGTCTTCTCAGAGTCCCATCTTGAAGGCTGGGTGTGCTGTAGCTGGGCTGAATGCCAGCACCAGAACTCAGTTTTGTCTCAGTATCCTGTGAAGATTTGGAGGAGCTCTGTTTCCTTCCATTCTTCTTTCTGGTAAGGGTGTTAGTGCTAGAGCTACTGCTCATATTCACAGCGCTCTCATCTCTTGTCTGGCTCCCCTTGTTACGTCTTAGACTGGTCGTTTTATCTGATGGCCACCTCTGGCCCTCTGGGGCTCGTGGTGTGGGTGGCTCCTCTCCTGCCTTACCCACACAACTTATGCTTCCAACACTGGATGAGCGAACATTGCCTGAAACACGGCCCTTAGCAGCTTCCTTTGTGCTGCGTGGTTCATTCATTAATGTTACTATTGGATCCTTTGTGCACCGGGGACGCCGGCCAGATTCCAAGTACTGTACCAGCTCTGCAGGGGCAGGGGCAGGTACCAGGGGAGAGACTGGATCAGGTTTTCGTCTGTCCTTTGAACCAAAGGACCAGCGCAGGGGAAACACTCTGCTCAGGGTGTCCTTGGTTTTGCTGGGGGCTCTCATGCTCATACTGCGGCCCTGAAGACCTCTGATAAATGGCCTGCTCTCAAATCCACCTGACAATTATGTAGAGGAAAATATTTTAGGTTTTAAATTCAAATGGAAGATCTTGAATTAAACTGCTATTAAGGCACAAAATTGTTGATGGCAAGTTCTAGGGGTGGTCCTCTTACCTCTTTCCTCTTTGAAGCCATTGTCCAGGAAGACTGGAGACTCTGGAGAGTCAGGTAAGGAAGACGGACAGGTGGTGGATGAACGAGACACCAGACTGCCTCTCTTGCTGTCCCCTGTCAGCCTGATTAGCCAGTGGTCTGACACTGATGAACTTGTGGAGCCTGTGACACAGAGAGAGAGAGAGGGGTTGAGGGGAGAGTTAGCTTCGGTTTTGACTTCCAAGCCATTACTCCCCTCTGAGTTTGCACAAAGTACTAAAAACGTTTGAAACGCCAATAACTGACTTGATTTTGAGCATTTCGATCTATTGCTGCTTTACGTCTGTTCTGCTCTTTTACACAAGAGGTGTTTTGAATCATTCATCATGTCTGGCACAGACACAGCAAGTGGGTGAATTCAGCAAGGGAGGGTGACTAAAGAGAGCAATAGAGGAAACACTAATTTTACAAGGATAACGTGAGTGTATTAGATCTACATATATTTTTTCCTATACTGTTGACTTGTCAGAAATGAATAAGAACTATAATAATTTCACAGAGAATTTCAGCAATTCGTTTCAGAGTGCTTCTCTGGAACACTCTGAAACAAGAAAGTACAAGAATGCACATTACTAAATTTAAAAAGAAAAAAAATCAAACAAAAAAGTTTTTGAAGTTTTTCTCAGTTGCCTTGAAATGAGAACGAGAATGACAGTTAAAGTTGTCAAAGTAATGGGCACAGCAGAAAGGCAATTGTTATTCTTCACCACCGTTTGCAAATATTTTACAAGATGAGATTTAGACAAACAACTAAGCACAAATGTTCAAATTTCAAATAAGTACTGGATTTATATATTTTTGTAATCTAAATAGATTTTTTTCTCTGTTAATTAATTTTACTCTCCAAGATATGCTGGAATCATTTTATTGTGGAAGTCATCACATGCAGAATAGTCCATCTTACAGTGGTGTGAAAAAGTGTTTGCCCCCTTCCTGATTTCTTAATTTTTTGCATGTTTGTCACACTTAAATGTTTCAGATCAAACAAATTTAAATATTAGACAAAGATAACACAAAATGCAGTTTTTAAATGAAGGTTTTTATTATTAAGGGAAACAAAAAATCCAAACCTACATGGCCCTGTGTGAAAAGGTGATTGCCCCCTAAACCCAATAACTGGTTGTGCCACCCTTAGCAGCAACAACTGCAATCAAGCATTTGTGATAACTGGCAATGAGTCTTTTACGGCGCTGTGGAGGAATTTTGGCCAACACTTCTTTGCAGAATTGTTGTAATTCAGCCACATTGGAGGGTTTTCGAGCATGAACCGCCTTTTTAAGTTCATGCCACAGCATCTCAATCGGATTCAGGTCAGGACTTTGATTAGG
>VUQI01057646.1:0-13361 GCA_015106735.1 Paratilapia polleni
TTTATTCCAGTTACTTTTAATGTACTACTAGCACTGTTTTTGCCATCCAGTTGGTCCTATTGCAAGAGGATAGTGATGACCACAGCAATGGTTTTTTATACTTTTCCTCGTTAAATAAGATTTGGTTCAGGTGATCACCTCATCAGTACCTTATTAGGTAGAAACAGGTGTGCTTGTGTTGGAATTCAAGAGACACTGGAATGGAATGACTGTCATATATGTAGAGAAGCTGATTTCTGAAAAATTTGCAGTGGTCTCTTAATTTTTTCCAGAGCTGTATATATAACTCACAATATATAAGCCTTGGCAGCCCACCCAAGAAAAGCCTATGTGTGGGAACGATTCATAATATTTTCTTATGAAGCTCCCAGTTTAACAGTGATTACATCATTTTTTTTACTGATTATTCTTCCAGAAAGTTCTATGCCAATTTTAGGCACAGAAAAGATCAAACTTTCATTTTCCTAACACTGTCATAATCCTGCTGTGAGTTAATGCAGCTGGAAACACATTCATCTGTCTGTGTTACTGTTCTCCACTAAAATGAGATCAAAGAATGAACAGTGACAATTTTCTGAGGTTATTTGCCTGTGTTCACTGTAATTCACTTTGTCAATTTTAACTGGAGCCCATTTGGTCAATGACTGTCACAGAAACTTATTTTTTCTGTGATGAAAAAGGTAAAAACAATACCTCATCCTAAGTCACCTCCAATTTCTGCTCCCTGCACTTCTCATGAATACTTCAACAAACCAGAGACCTCACACATCATTCATCCTCCTCCATTTCTCCTTTTCTTCTGGCTTTGCCTTATCCATCTTCAGCACAATGGATAGCACATGGTTTCAGACTTTTTGTTTCTCCTCCCAGGAATTTATGTTCATGACTACAGTCTGCTCTTCTCATCACTCACAATCTATCCTGTCTATGTACCTTTTCACTTTGTCTCTGTTGGGTTGTCAAACTCTCATTCTCCTTGTTCGTTATGCCCCATGACAGCGCATTATAGAAGAAAAGATGACAAGAACAAAGGAAGCTGTAAAAATGTTTATTAATTAGCAGAGTTCTATTGCAAGTTATAACAAATTTAATAAATGCAACGATGAAGAGAGAAAAGGAAGCACAAAGGCAGAAGAAGTGCACATAGAAAAAAAAATAATGCACTATTGCTTCCATACACAAACACTTGTTTATGCACATACACAGAGAGGGATAATTTGGCAGTTAACCAACATGTTTGTATAAGTCCATTGTGTCTGTGATGAAAGGGAAATCTCAAAACAGTTTAATCTAACAAGCAGCAATTTGCTTGGTTTATTGAAAACTTAAACAGAAACAAGCAAGACTTGCAGATGCTTTGTGAATTTAGTTTGACTTGATTTAACGGTGTAACAGAGAGTTGTCACTCTTCAGTGGGGCACCGCTGGGGGCAAGAGTTGGATTTAATATGCAGAAACTCAGCCATCCTCTTTAGATATATGATAGATGGACAGAGATGAATAAAGACAGTGTGAGAAAGATAAGAGAATAGAGAAAAAGCAGAAATTTTACTCCTGTGCTCACAAATATAAATATATATAAAAACACTGAGATAGAATACAGTGGAGAATGGGTGAATAAAAAGAACAATGAATAAACAGAAAGGAAAAAAGAGCATATCTAGAGAGAAGAATGAGAGAAGGGTTGTACCAAGACAAAATGGATTTAGGTCTGTGTTTTTATGAACACACCATTAAAGAGTAAATATATGACAGCACTAATGGGCTATTGGAGCTCCCATCGCACATGATGGATGGAATTAAAGTAATTGCCTCTGTGTGTTTAAATCAATTATAGAAAGCCACTGCAGAGAGGCGTGACGAATTGCAAGAAGAGTCCTCACAATAGTCCCCCCTGTTTATGTGTGTGCGATATACACACCCCAATGACATTTTCCTTGGAATTATCTTTCCCATTGATTTCACTTCATTGCTGCCTATGCTGTAAACCTATACGTATACTTCACCATGAGTACTCCTGTTCCATGTAGACATTTATAGTATATAGATGTTTGTTTGGGCATGTGTGTCCATACCTGCCAGTGTGCACAATTTGTGTACCAGTGCACATGACCGAATGGCATCAACTTCTTTCACCTAGTTCAGTGACTTTCACTTCGGGAGTTATTGTGTCCTGAGGGCAGGACTCCTGCTGACATAATGATTTAAAGGTAACTCTCTATGGACCTAGACCATTTAGGTTGGAAATAATGCTCACTCCAAGTCTGGAGAGTTGCATTCCTTGCACTGTTTATTTGCAAGAACAGCAAAGTGCATTGTTGACACATAAGGGTTCTCTACATTCTTCCTAAAGAAAATGATACAATGTGTTATAAATAACAATTTCTAAATAATAAATATCTTTAAAAATAGGAAAGTAAAAGAATACTGCAATATTAAGACTTGTTTTCTATGATTATCAAGGTTGGAGTGTTTATTTCTGGCCCACCTGCACTCAGTGGATATAAGGATTTTGAACATGTTAGCTTCAAGCAGTGGGAGTGAAACTGTTAGCCTTAAACCAAAAAGGTCTTTAAGTTAGCTGTCTTCTCTTAAGGCTCCTAAGTCTAAATGTTTAGAATTATTTATTTGCGTGTGATTCACATTCCTGTCTCCTTTCCCAGGAATCCCTCGGTGTGCTGCCCTCCAGTTTGCTGTCCCGCTGGAATCTCGTTTGTGGATTAACTTCAGTTTGGACTTTGAACTCTGTAGCTCGCCCTTTCAGCTTCATTGATTCAAACAAGCAAAAGACTGCAAGCTCTCTGTTAACTTATCTGCCTGCCCACTCCTCCAAATCCAGATTTGTAGTTGAATTGACTTTGTTATTTTGCCCAGAGTTTGTAAATAAAACCTTTGAACTGTTCTGCGAGGCTGAGTCTGCCTTGGTCTTTCTGTTGGTCATGTTGATCATGACACAGCTGTCCACCTAGCATTCACCGTTGGTAAGCCTACTTTTAGAAATTTTCTGGTTCTAGAAGATATGTGAAAATGACAACTTCAGTGTAAGAACAGGATTCAGATAGAAATACAGTATATGCAGTCAGCAGGTCTAATGTTCAGCTAGCTACTAATCATCCAGAAGTATCTCCACAATGTAGCACTTGGTGCTGTTGTTACTCAGCAAAGTAATTATTAAATGTGTAGGTTAACCAGCAATTAAGTAACATTTTTAAGTTATTTGCCTGACTGTGTTGCAGATAATGTTTTTCTTCCCTGCCCATTGATATCAGTGCAGCTATGGCTCAGTGGATCATTCACTAAACTGAAGCTCGGTAGACATAGCAGTGTGTAGTTTATAGAGCTTTGAGTGGTTGGCAAGCGTAGAAAAGTACTGCATAAAATGTCAGTTCACCTTGCCTTTACATGAATATTGCCAGTACAATATTTAAATTTTTGTTGATATTAAAAGTTTTGCAGGGCATGATGGTAAAGGATTTGGTTGGCACTGTAGACAACTGGCTTGAATGGGCTTTACAAAAGATAAAGGTTTGTGGAAGTAGTATTGATAAAGGCTCCCAGAATGTCACACTATAGAAAGCAAATGGCAACTTTACATAAATAAGTGAGCAATGTGGTCTGCCACAGCAGTGATTAAGCAAAATGGTATTCAAAGTTGACTTTTAGTAGTTTTATTATTTAAAATGGTAACTGAAAGCATTCATTAGGTTTAATATCACTTGAAATCTCCAGAAGTGAGACTTGCCATGATGCCTGACGTTTGATTTCATGTTGCTCGTTTATCTGTGAAGGACACTGCGTCAATGATCATCAAACATGACTGCCAAAATCTGTCATCTATGTTTGCTTCTTTATGTCTTAGACTTGTTCTGCAACCTTCAGTGCTTTTGGTGATCTGCTGTCCTTTATGGTTTGCAGTGTAACTAAATCATGGTTGGAGTTTTGTCCTCTCATACACATCTCTTCTTTGCTTATGCCCGTGTGTGTCTCCATTTGTTTGACTCCTTTTACTCATCTGAAAGCAGCTTAGTCCTCTGAGCTCCGCTGGCTGCAATCCCAACCAAACCAAAGCTCTCACTCTCTCTCCATCTCTCCATTCTCTAACCCCAAATCAAGACTGCCCCGTGTTTCAATCTTTCCTCTCTATCCAGCTTTGTAACTCTGTCATTTCATTTCTCTTTCATTTCACTTTTCATTCAGTTTACTCTAGTCCATTTTCAAAGTTACTTTCCCCCACCCGGTTTAGCTCTTTCTTCTCAGTTCTGAAACCTGTTTATATAAGGTTAATCTGCCTTTGACAAATGAATGCCCCCCTACCTCTTTGGGAGTCTTGGAGAAGCACAAAATTATGTGGAAAGGATTTAAGGTAAGACCTAGGGCCACAGCTCGTTCTTTCTATCTATACCCAATTTTTGAGCCCAGACTCATAGACAAACATACACCAGCCCCGTGTTCTACTTAACAAAACTCACTCAGTGAATCAGGAAGAGTAGCACAACAACAACAAAAAACTTTTTCAACTTCAATTGACATTATATTGCAGAAAGATAAATCTTGTTTACCGCATATCATGTATTTAATAGAGTGTATTGACATATATGTGTTCATTAGTCTTCATATTTTACATAGTACATGTAAGATGACATATTTCTCCAACTAAACATTTCTTGCAAAAACCTCTATTAAATCTCTATGGTACAAATGACCTTATGTTTTTGTTTTGTTATTTTCATTTGAATAGAATAGAATAGAAATGGTGGTAATGACAAACAATCAGAAAGAAACAATTCTTTCTCCATCACCAGCAGCTGCTGAGCCTTTCAAATATACTTTATGTTTTTTTCAGCAGCACAAATAAAATTGAATTCACCTTCATTATATTGGGGTTCAGCAGCAGATATCACAAAACTGGCAAATTGAACCAAAACTATCTGCGTGGCCCAAAAGAGTTAACTCTCTGTATTTGAATTGATTTGTGAATAAACTGAAACTAAGATTATGTGTATTTTCATTGTGGCAAACTGGCCCTTTAAATGCATAATGAGATGTACTTGAGTATTGTGTACTGTCTACTTTTCCACTGAATATCATAATGTACTTTGACAGCAATTATCTTTAATATACCTATGTGCTGTTGTCAAGCTGTCATGTTAGGAATTGGACAGAGAGGAAACCCTAAGATCTGTTGGTTTATACTTCAACAGGAGAGCAGTGTTACTTAAAAGCAATTGCCAAATGAGTTCATGTTGTGTGTTTGGCGGTGGCCTGCTGCTGTATTGTGCTGCACTAAGCTGTACTGCTGGTCTGGCTCTTTTCTTAAGAGCCACTGAAGATGAAGCCAACTGAATTCTAGAGTATATTGGCAAGTGTTAGAAGAACTCCACTAATGAGAGTGCAGATCAAATGCTTTCCAACTACTAAGCATAGTGTGCAAGTAGAGTTTGGCAAGTGATACAACAGAGCATCATCATCTCTCAACTCTATATTGATGACCGCTAGTAACAAAATTAACCATGAAAACATTAAACGACCTCCCCAGCACTACTGGAAACAAGTTTGTTACACTATATGTTTTGACAATATAGCATCCCAAAGGAATTCTGTTAATGTATCAGGTGTGATCAAAAACAAATGATCATACAGAACATCACTGTGGGTACAAGGCATTAAAAAGATAATCATAGTTCATGACAAGAGTGACACTGTCATGCCGATTTTAACTGATTTAGTCATTATTTGACCATTAGAACATATACTCACTGGCCACTTTGTTAGGTACACCTAAACCTGCTTGTTAGTGCAAATATCTAATCAGCCAATCACATGGCAGCAAGTCAATGCATTTAGACATGTAGACATGGTCAAGACGACCTGCTGAAGTTCAAGCCGAGGATCAGAATGGAGAAAAAAGGTGATTTTAGGGACTTTAAATGTGGCATGGTTGCTGATGCCAGGTCTGAGTATTTCAGAAACTGTTGATCTACACAGCCATCTCTAGGGTTTACAGAGAATGGTACAAAAAAGAGAAAATATCCAGTGAGCGGCAGTTCTCTGGGTGAAAATGCTTTGTTGATGTCAGAGGTCAGAGGAGAATAGTCAGACTGCTTTGACCTGATAGGAAGGGAACAGTAACTCAAATAACCACTCATAATAACCGAGGTATGCAGAAGAGCAGCTCTGAACACACAATACGTTTAACATTGAAGCAGATGGGCTACAGCAGCAGAAGACCACACCAGGTGCCACTCCTCTCAGTTAACAGGAAACAGGGGCTACAGTTTTCACGAGCTCACCAAAATTGGACATCAGAAGATTGGAAAAATGTTGCCTGGTCTGATAAATTTTGATTTCTGCTGTGACATTTGGATATTAGGGTGAGAATTTGGTGTAAACAACATGAAAGCATGGATCCATTCTGCCTTGTAACAGCGATACAGGCTGCTGATGGTGATGTTATGGTGTAGGGGATATTTTCTTGGTAAACTTTGGGCCCCTTAGTAACAAATGAGCCTTATTTAAACTACACAGCCTATCAGCATATTGTTGCTGACCATGTCCATCCCTTTTGACCACAGCGTACCCATCTTCTGATGGCTGCTTCCAGCAGGATATTGTGGCACATTACAAAGTTCAAATCATCTCACACTGGTTTCTTGAACATGGCAGTGAGTTCACTGTACTCAAATGGCCTCCACAGTTACCAGATCTCAATCCAGTAAAACACCTTTGGGATGTGGTGGAACGGGAAATTCACATCGTGGGTGTGCAGCCAACAAATCTGCAGCAACTGCGTGACACACTGCGTGAGTGATACACTGGATAAGCACACAGTATTAATAGTACACTGAATATGTAGATACACGATAATTATGTATCCATTCCAAGATTAAAATTTATTAAATGCTATTGAGAAATTGTTAGCTTTACAGTTAATCTGTTGTGTTGCTGTTTTTACCAGTGCTTTCTTTCTTCACATTTGACTGTGTTAACACACATTCAGGCTAAAAGTCTACTTTAAACATAACTGGAAATATTATGAACAACATATACAGTAAATAATTTAGCTAAGGGTAGTTAAAATGTCAACCGCTGGATTAAATTTGGGGGCTCTGGTACAGCTGGTGGCTTTGACTCACTTTATGTAAGGTTGCAGCTTATTTTCATGGTGCTATGAATATACTTATCAGTCTCTTTAAAATCATACTAAGATCACCTACCACACTTCTTTTTGTATGCATTCCATGTGTGTACGTGATGTACCTACTGACATTCGCCTATATGGGAGCATATCTGTCTCACCACAATCTGAAATTCAAAAGCCTTTGATTCTATGAAACTGAACCAGCTGTGGCAGCAAAGCTGGCTATGTTCCTGTAATTTCATAATAATGGTGCAGGGCTCTGTCATGTCCTTTCTGATTTGTTGAGTGAGTAAGCAAGCTGTAAGGACGGCAACACTGTAGCACACAAAAATGAACTCAGTCAGATTTATATTTTATATTTTAACTAATGCACTAGGATATCAGTTTTACACAGCACCTGATGTCTTCCTTTAGGGGTTGAGCATTTATTACAGACACTGCATGGTCTGATTTTATCAGCTTGCTAATTAGTGTAGATGCTGGTAATACTTCCTGTCCTCACTAAGAGAGTCTGTCAGTCAGATTTCATTCCTTCTTAACACCTCTGCACCTATGTATACCAAAGCTTTAGGGATACTAAAACCTACCATAAACAGTGGATACAGAAAGACAAAATTGTACACTCCCAGTAAAAAAGTAATGGCTTCAATTATTTTTATTTAGAAAAAAAAATACATCTCTATTAATTTTCCACCCACTCTGTGTGTAATACAAGCACTGAAATAATGGCTATGTGACATCTGCAAACAGAATTCAAATAAGCCTGGCCACAGCGGACACTGGGCCAAATCGCCTTTCACCCAGAACAAACCGGAACGACACCAGAAAACCCAGAGCACCGACTGATCATGGGATTCCAGCTGTGATTGGCTCCCCTTTAGTCCCTATATGCAGGGATTCTCAGGGATAAGCGGGACAGGAGAGGGACTTTGAGCTTTTCTGAGTTGTGGGCAGAGCTTTAGTTATTTCTTTCCCCACCATATCCCAGATAGAGCAGGAATGTGAAAGATTCTGGATTTGTGTTTGGGCTGAACTAATTGAGTCCCTTTAAAACCTTGCTGCCCTCACTCCAGGACAGTGCCAGCACGCAAACACACATCTGCACCTACAGGTACACGTACACACCAAAACAAACACACATACACACGTATGCTCCCCTTTGTCTCTTTCTGTGCCAAGCCTAATCCTGCCTTACCAGCTGTAGAAAAAGAGACGGAGAATCTCCTCCCTTCATTCAGTTCCAATTCACTTTTCAATTTCAAGGTGCTTTATTGGCTAGGCTTTGCCTGCATGATGCCAAGGCAATTAACAAAAAAATGGGTGCTTTCAAAGCAAAAAGAAAGAAAAAAAAAACAGTGGCATTATAATATGACAAGCACTACAATGAGAACAATAATAATAATAAGCATTGAAATCATTTCAGTTTGCTTTCCATTCCCCTTTTCTGCGCACACATTCTCTGGGGGGGTCAGTGAAGTATTTTCTTTACTCTCCTAATTGTGATGGGCCATGGAAAGTGTTCCATCAGCTGTGTAAACACACGTGGAAGCAAAGAGGAGGCAGCAATGGAAGAATGATCACAGCAAATGAATTTCTCAGGAAATGATTGGGACTTTTTTTGATAACTTAAACACAAGTCCTCTTATCCAACATGACACCTGAGTACAGGGGTATGCATAATGATAAGAATATGGAATATGAAATATATTAAAATGATAAATTTGCTGCTGCAAGGCATATAATTGAAAGCAGATAATTTGTAATAACATTGCAAAATAAGTGTTTTGGATCCTTTGAATTTAGTTTTTAAATTAATTTATATTTTTAATAATTCATTTTTTAATTGAAATTGAGAAAAAGAATGAATTTTGAGAATGACAGAGGTTCCATAGTATTATTTTACCTGGGTGAGTAGTATGATAGAGTAAGTATGACATACCAAAGCAGGAGGAAATTAATTTTTAACTGTGATTTTAAAGCCTTTCTCTCTCTCTCTCTCTCTCTCTCTCTCTCTCTTTTTACTTGTTTGTTTGATTGTTTGTTGTTCCTTTGACATTTTGCAACTAATTAAATGAACCTGTTCTCCCAAAACTGTAAAATGGCCTTGGCAATGTGTAAAAATGTTTTATGTTGGAGTCACTATTGTAACTAGCAATAGTAAGATGTGTGTGTGAGTGTGTGAGACAATGTGTTTTCATCTTAAGTATTAATGGAGTTAGCCAGGTGAGAAATTATTTAGACTTACTAGGAACAGTGTTGTGGATGTTCACACTTTGCAAGAGCTAGCTCAAAGTTCAGTTAACACAATTTAAAATGAACTAATTCACTATTTATTTATTTTACAATTGCATGCAGCCCCCATTTGCTACTCTCCAAGCTAAAATGAATTACTGCATACTACTGGAGAATACAGACCAGTGACAGCCTTAAGCATCTGGTACCCCATGTCAGAGCATCTCATAGGATCAGTACTACAAAATGTACATCATATTAAATAAAACTGCATGCAATGTTTCCTTTTTAAATTATAGTCTACCTGAAAATGTGCACGTTGCCCGATTCACATCCTCTAAATGCTCACAATCCAACATAAATGGTCAATGCAAAGTACCTCATGAAATTTATGCATAAAAATCAGCCTGCTGATCAATGGTTTGTCCAATCATGTTGTCCTCTACCTGTGCTGTACATCTATCATACAGCACTACATGACCACAGTATTTATGTTTACAGCAATCAGACTGAACAACTCATAACTTGCCAAAGTGATTGCAATAATCAGTAACATCCTCCACCCTGGAATATCATTAGAAAATGGAAGTTTGATAGGTCAACATGAATTATTATTTATTTTAGCTGTGTTATGGGGAATTTGGCCTATATTATGATAAGCACTCATAATGAAGATATGCGGTGTAACCACTGTGCAATAGCTGTTACTGTCTTAATTTGCAGACTGCATATTTATGAAATCTATATTTTCAGGTGTTAAAAAAATAATGCGGTGAGGTGAGAAAACAGTGTGAGAAGCAGCCACCTTGGTTTCTCCAGTGTGCTCTGTCCCCCTGATAGCATTTATGTTTACTGCAGCCATTTAACACACATGGTATCATCGATTTCTACAATTCGTGATGATAATTTGATAACTTCAACTGCTGCACTCTCCAGAACTGACCGTGGGTATCAGTAGCAGTCTTCCCCATTCCTCTGCAAAATCTCCATGTCACAAATAGAGAAAACTGTCCAGTTTACTGGGGATCTTGATCTTGGCACAAGAAGGTGTGCCAAGTATGCTATAATTTCACTAGTTCATTGCAATCAATAAGCCAAGTTATGGAGGATGGGAAAAAGTGTCAGTGTAAAGCCTTGATTATACTGTTTTTTTTTTTGACACAGACAGCTGGAGACACAACAGCTGAGTAGTCATTCGTATTATACTTCTTTGAAGTCCGCTTGAAATCCACCTCCTGGGGTGCAAGCGTAGTCAGTGCATTGCAATGTAAATTCTCCAGAAATGAGTCTGCGCAGTCACAAAAAAATTGGAAGGCATACAGACATCTGGCCAGACCCTCACACTCACTGTCTGATGACAATATTTACATTACTTTTACACAAAATACAATCAAGGCTTGAGGGGAACTACAAATTGGACATGATGATGATGAAAAGTAACTAAATTACTAACTATAAAGGTGTATCACCATACATGTATTACAAGTACAAGTACTTTTTTCATGAACAACGTCACCATTGCCAACTGACAGAGCCAAACAAAAGTTTGGACAAACAACCTGCACATTCTCACATTTGGTTTAGAGTTTGCATCTCATGCTGTACTCTGCTTTTTACACATACTGGCGTATGTGGCGACCAGCATACACAACCCTTTTGTATGTGCATTCCATTTATACATACGCCCTTGCAGAATAGGATTGTACCAATCTAACATTTACATTCTAATAGCGATTTCTTGGCTTTGGGTATATTAAATAAATAAGCTGTATTTCTCACTATGAGGAAAAGATTGGATATCATTTTTTATGTGTAATGCAACACACACACGCATGGCATGTGGAACTGACAAGAGACAGCTGAAGTGAAATAATATTAATCAAGTCGACAGCAACACATTATGTTACTATTAGTGTAATAAATGGAACATTTCAATATTTTGAAGATGTGGCTGACTTTTTTCCCCCCATAAATTGCAATGATTGACTCCTTCAGTTGTTCATATAGATGATATAGAAAGACTGCCATTAGCTACGTTGCTATGCTGTAGCGCAGGTTATAGTGGTTATAGTGCATCTCTTATATTGCATGCTGAGCCTGTTTAAATATATATATATGTATATATATTTATATATATACTTATATATATATATATATATAAACGTTGAACGAATTGAACGATTGTAGCATAGAAAGTATTCAGACCCCCTTTTTGTTATGTTGCAGCCTGATGCTACAATCATTCAAATTCCTTTTTTTTTTCTCATTAATCTACACTCAGTCCCCCATAATGACAAATTGAAAAAGGAATTTTAGGATTTTTTTTGTAAATTTATTATAAAGAAAAAACTGAAATATCACATTTACATAAGTATTCAGAATTTTTGCAAAAACACTTGAAATTTAGCTCAGGTGCCTCCCATTTCTCTTGATCGTTGCTAAGATGTTTCTACACCTTGATTGGAGTCCAGCTGTGGTAAATTAAATTGATTGGACATCATTTGGAAATTCACATTCCTTTCTATTGAAGGCCTCACAGCTGACAATGCATATCAGAGCAAAAACCAAGCCATGAGGTCAAAGGAACTTCCTACAGAACTCAGAGACAGGGTTGTTGCAATGCACAGCTCTGGGGAAGGCTACAAAAAATTTCTGCTATACTGAAGGTTTCCAAGAGCACAGTGGCCTCCATAATTCTCAAATGGAAGAAGTTTGGCACAATCAGGACTCTTCCAAGAGCTGATTGCCCGGCCAAACTGAGCAAGTGTGGGAGAAGGGCCTTAGTGAGAGAAGTGACCAAGAACACGATGGTCACTCTGACTGAGCTCAAGAGATCGTCTTTGGAGATGGGACTAAGTTCCAACTTAGGACAACTATCACTCCAGTCCTCCACAGATCTGGGCTTTATGGCAGAGTGGCTAGTCAGAAGCCTCTCCAAAACCCATGAAAGTTTTTTTGGAGTTTGCAAAAAAGCACCTGAATGACTCTTAGACTGTGAGGAACAAGATTCTCTGGTCTGATGAAACCAAGATTGAACTGTTTGGCCTCAACTCTAAATGTTATGTCTGGAGGAAACCAGGCACTGCTCAACACCTACCCAATACCATCCCAACAGTGAAGCATGGTGGTGGCAGCATCATGCTGTGGGGGTGTTTTTCAGCAGCAGGGACTGGGAGACTGGTCAGGGTTGAGGGAAAGCTGAGTAAAGTACAGAGATATCCTCAATGAAAACACCTGTTCCACAGTGCTCAGGACCAACAGACTGGGCTGAAGGTTCACCTTCCAACATGACAATGACACTAAGCACACAGCGAAGACAACACAGGAGTGGCTTAGGGACAAGTCTGTGAATGTCCTAGAGTGGACCAGCCAGAGCCCTGACTTGAACCCTATCGAATATCTCTGGAGAGACCTGAAAATGGCTGTCCATCGACAGTCCCCATCCAACCTGACTGAGCTTGAGAGGATTTGCAAAGGAGAATGGCAGAAAATCTCCCAGTACACGTTTGCAAAGCTTGTTGCATCATGCCCAAAAAGACTCAAGGCTCCAATTGCTGCCAAAGGTGTTTCAAATAAATACTAAGTAAAGGGTCTGAATACTTATGTGATATTTCAGTTTTTTCTTTTTAATAAATTTACAAAAAATCCTAAAATTCTATTTTCAATTTGCCATTATGGGGTACTGAGTGCAGATTAATGAGAAAAAATAATAATTTAAATAATTGTAGCATCAGCCTGCAACATAGCAAAAAGGGGGTCTATACATACATACACACACACACACACATATATATATATATATATATATATATATATATATATCTCCGGAAAAAAAATAAGAGACCACAGCAAAATTATCAGTTTCTCTGATTTTGCTATTTATAGGTATATGTTTGAGTAAAATGAACATTTTTGTTTTATTCTATAAACTACTGACAACATAACTCCCAAATTCCAAATACAAATATTTTCATTTACAGCATTTATTTGCA